>CAAKHD010012178.1:0-24316 GCA_901007705.1 Fistularia tabacaria
GAAACTTTTATCCACCCATTCCAACCTGCTTGAACATGTTTCTTATCCTCTTTTCCACACTCTCCGTAGCTCTGGACCGTTGACCCTAAGTACCAGAAATCCTCCAACTCCCTGGAGCCTCACCGTTCCACCCGGGTTCCTCTCATTCACACACATATATTCTGTCTTGCTGCGACTAACCTTCATTCCTCTCCTTTCCAGAGCAAACCTCCACCTCTCATGATTTTCCTCAACCTGTTCCCTGCTCTCACTACAGATCACAATATCATCTGCAAACATCATGGTCCATGGAGATTCCTGTCTAACCTCATCTGTCAGCCTGTCCATCACCACTGCAAACAAGAAAGGGCTCAGAGCTGATCCCTGATGAAGTCCTACCTCCACCTTGAACTTCTCTGTTTCACCTACAGCAGACTTCACCACTGTCTCACAACCAGCATACATGTCCTGGACCAGTCTAACATACTTCTCTGTTACTCCAGACTTCCTCGTACAATACCAGAGTTCTTCTTTCGGCACCCTGTCGTATGCTTTTTCTAGGTCTACAAAAGCGCAATACAGTTCCCTTTGACCTTCTCTGTACTTCTCTATTAGCATTCTCAAAGCAAATACAGCATCTGCAGTACTCTTTCCAGGCATGAAGCCATACTGTTGCTCACCAATACTGCCTTCTGCTCTCAGTCTAGTTTCCACTACTCTCTCCCATAGCTTCAATTTATGGCTCATCAATTTTGTCCCTCTATAGTTACTGCAATTCTGCACATCCCCTTTATTCTTACAAATCCTACAAGCCACCATCCTATGCTGTCTGGCTACACTCTCACCTACCACTACTTTGCAGTCACTAATCTCTTTCAGATGACCTCGTCTACACAAGATGTAGTCTACCTGCGTGTTCCGACTTCCGCTCTTATAAGTTACCCTATGTTCCTGTTTTTCTGGAAAAAAAGTATTCACTACAGCCATGTCCATCATTTTTCCAAAGTCGACCACCATTTGTCCCTCTACATTCCTATCCTGGATACCAAACCTTCCCATCACTTCTTCATCATCTCTTTTGCCTGCACAAACATGTCCATTGAAGTCTGCGCCAATTATTACTCTCTCATGTCTGGGGATATTCTGCATCAATTCATCTCACTCATTCCAGAACTTCTCCTTCTCCTTTAACTCACATCCTACCTGTGGGGCATAGTCACTGACAACATTGAGCATCACACCTTCAATTTCTAGTTTCAGGCTCATAAGTCTATCTGACAGTCTTTTCACCTCCAGAACATTCCTAACAAACTCCTCATTCAAGATAACTCCTGCTCCGTTTCTCTTCCTGTCAGTACCATGATAGAACAACTTAAAACCTGCTCCCAAGCTTCTAGCCTTACTACATTTCCATCTGGTCTCCTGGAGACATATTTTAACTCTATACCTTTTTCCTGTCATCGTCCAAATATTCAAAGTCCCTACTCTCAGTCCCAGACTCTTGCCTTTCCTCTTCTCTCTCTGCTTCCGAACACGCCTTCCTTCTCTCCTTCTTCGACCCACAGTAGCCCAATTTCCATGGTACCCTGTAGGTTATCGGCACCAATGGCGGTCGTTGTTAGCCCGGGCCTCGACCGATCCGGTCTGACATTTTTAGGTTTGTTTTCGCATATTTGATTTATGCAAAAGTGTTACGCCGGATGCCCTTCCTGACACAACCCTCTGCATTTATCTGGGCTTGGGAGCGACTCAGGCTTTCAAATTAGCAATTAGCAATGTTTCTAAACTTCCAGAGGATGGCAAATAAGATGCTCAAGTTGTTCTGACCGACCTAAATATGTGAGCATCACATATGTGAGCATTCAGCATCATGAACATTAATAAACCCAGTCAAGGATCCAAGTTATCTGACCAACACCTTTGGATCCATCCAGAGAATTGTGAAAACACAACTCCTGACTTTGACAAACCGGCAAAAAATGAAGATCAACAAGACTTTTCCCACTGAAACTGTATGTGTCTTTCTCTACTGTGTTATGAAATCAATGCATTTGAAAGACAACTTGTATAATGAGCCTTGCATATTCATGATTTGCTAAAAAGGCTTAATTATTTCATGCAATGGCTTTTATAATTACTTCTATTCTATCCATGTCATTCATATTAGTTCACACAAACATTCCATCCATCTGCTCCTGGCCCGACCCCTCTGTCAAATTTTACAAACCATCGTGGCCCCTGAGTCAAAACACTTGCCAACCCCTGCTCTATAGTTACCGCAATTCTGCACATCCCCCTTGCTCTCGTTGTGCCAGAAGTCGGAGTAGAATAGGTTGAAGAGGCAGGACAGTACCTTGGGGCACTCCTGTGCTGCACACCAGGGCCTCGGAAACACAGACATCCACCCTGACAAACTGCGTTCGTCCTGTGAGGTAGCTCAAGATCCAGGCGGTGATGTCAGGGTGAAGTTGCATACTCAGTAGCTTGTCCTTAAGGAGGGTGGGTTGGATGCTGTTGAAGGCACTGGAGAAATCAAAGAAAGTGACTCACAGTGCTTCCAGCGACCTCTAGATGACATAGGGCCCTGTGTGTGAGGAATATGACTGCAGTATAAATATAAACAGTCAATGAATACAATCCAGAATACAATCCTCTGGATGACTGTCTGATGAGTCATGTCAAGTCAATTTAATTTTATGTAGATGCTCTCAGACCAAACAGGAAAATTGTTCTGATACCTTCAATTTAATTTTGTGACACCCTCTGCCCTTGACTAAGTTCAAGAAAAACCTATCAAGTCTGTGTTTGAGGCTGATACTCTGATGTCGCCTGAAAAAGAACCGATTCAGTTTTGATGTATTTGGGATCTTTATGATTCAAATCTGGTATTTCAGAAGATTTGGCTCGTGTTGAAGTCTTAATGACAGATCACGTCTCCCTGTATTTCATTTTGAGAAACTCTGCCTGATCCAGAGAATATATAACTTGATGTATCAAAGGGGATCTTTTTGTCTTGTTTAATTTAAGATAATAAATGTAATCAACCACAGATCAGATTTTTTTTTAAATATAGTTATACACATATTTCTTAATATATAGTTATTTTTTGAAAATATGTGAATGAATGAATGATACTTTATTGATCCCCAAGGGGAAATTCATGTGCTACAGTAACAGTTGAGCTGCCGCAAAAGGCTGCCGTCTTCCAGCGCCATCTTGTCTCATATAGTTATACACCCTTTTTTTAAACTATAGTTATACACACATATATATATATATATATATATATATATATATATATATATATATATATATATCGGTCCACTTCCACAAGAAATATATATATATATATATATCTGTGTGCATGACAATGCTTTCCCAAAAACATAGACCTTGGAAAGTGCTCTTAAAATGTCTCGCTTACACTAAGTGTATTATTTTCAGTGCCTCTGTACAATAGTTTATACAATAAAAAGTTAATATTAAAGAAGCCAGAGAATATCATATGATCGCTGTTCTTCTCCTCCTCTTTTTTATCTCTTTGTCTTCTTCAACACACCCCAGTCTGTAATAATCTAACAGTGTTCAGGTAGCAGCCAACACGCTCCAGATGGCACTGACAGGAATCAGCCAATTTTATTGGATGAAATTAATTGGGGACACTTTGCTGAAGGCCGTTCCTTCTTTTGACAGGTGCTTGCTGCCTCTTCCACTGTTGCTGACATATGCCACCTCACAAAGCAATGTATAATGAGAAAACTAATAGCCTTGTCTTCTTATATGGAGCGTGTTGTAGTAGAGGCGATGTAGGGAATCTGGAGGAATGCTTTTATGTTTAATTTTTTTTTTTTTTTTAAGTTACCACTGTTCTTACTAAAGACTAAAAATAAAGTAAATAGGTCTCATGAGAGCAATACTTATATATTTAACTGTCTAAAGTCTAGATTTACATTGTATATATAATCTTGCTATTACATCTTGAGGTCAACATAAGACCACACTTAACAATTAAAAGCAATATAAACAATTCAAAGACAAAGATATATACATACACACACACACATATATATATACATACACACACACACATATATACACACACAATATCCACATATACATCCATACATGTACACATACACACTCATACATACACATGTACATATACACATACACATATATAAGAAAAATACATAAACAGTACGGGTGAGAATAAATAAGTAAACAGTAGGGGTGAGAGTAGAACCAAAATTGACAACAAGGACAAGGATAAGGACAGATAGGCGAGGACAATGGAAAAATGGCAACGATGAAAAAAACAGGATGCGATGGAGTGATATCAAATGGGTTAAAGTGGACAACAGAGTTTGGGCACGACACGTGAGCGAGTGAGTAGTGAGGTGGTGGTCGCACAGATGCACCTCCAGACAGTCAGAGTTGTGTGCCGTCCAGACTGCTGTTATATAGTCTGATGGCTGTGGGCACACAGGAGCGTCTGAGGCGTTCAGCTCTGCACCGGAGTGGGATGAGCCGCTGGCTGAATAAGCTGCCCATCTGCCACAGCTCGTCATGCAGGGGGTTGGAAGGATTGTTCAGGATAGCTCCCAGTTTGTCCTTCACCCTCCACGCTGACACCGACTCAAGATGGTCGAGGTTGAGTCCCACCACCGAGCGAGCTTTCCTCACAAGCTTGTTGAGCCTGTTGACCTCAGCAGTCCTGGCACCGCCCCACCAGCACACTATAGTGAAGAAGAGTGCGCTGGCTACTATAGACTGGTAGAAGGTCTTGAGGAGCTGCAGACACCAAACCACCTCAGTCTCCTCAGGAAGAACATCCTGCTCTGAGCCTTCCTCTATAAGGCATTAGTGTTGTGTGTTCAGTCCAGTATATTGTTAATATGGACCCCAATGTACTTGTAGGAGTCCACGACATCCACCTCTTCACACCTATGATGATTGGTTTAGTTCTCCTTCTATTCTTCCTGAAGTCCACTGCCACTTCCTTTGTCTTGGAGATGTTGAGTAGGAGGTGATTTTGGTTGCTCCTCTCAACAAAACTCACAATCAGGTCTCTGTACTCCTCCTTGTTGATGCATTCAACGATGGAAGAGTCATCAGAGAACTTCTGGAGGTGGCAGGAACTGGAGTTGTGCCCGAAGTCGGAGTTGAATAGGCTGAAGAGGAATGGAGACAGGACAGGTCAGTACCTCGTGGAACTCCTGAGCTGCACGTCACGGCCTCAGAAACGCAGCTGTGCAGCATGTTCTTGCTCTAAAAGGAAGCTCTTCCATTCATCTATACCCTCCTCGCCCGCTCACTCAGCTCATGCATCTTTTTCATTCAGTTTCCCCTTAATTGTGTTCAGGAGAATTCAATTAAGAAACTCTTAAGAGCAATCCTGACGCAGACCAACACACACAAATACACACTTAGGTGAGTGAGGTTGAGAGAATCAGGACTAAATATGTCACATTTCCTTCTGGAGTTTCCTTCTTCTTCCTGTGATATTTCATCCATGTATAAAGTGCTCATTTATTCTCCCTTTACGTACAAAATACACACCTTCATTTTGTTACCATATCTTCGCGTAGACATTCTGTTTTTCCTTTACATTGGCACAGGTGTTAACAATTCAACATGGGAAGTTTAGGCAAAAAATCCAAACAAAAATTGTGAAGAACTCTTGATAATGTTACTATTAAGATAAAGTATTAAGGAAAAGTATTTTGCAGCCTCTCACAGTGCGGTAAATGTTGCAGCTATCTGGAGAAATTACTTCCGAACTGCTCCACCCAGCCTCGATTTTAAGATTCACACGGTACAAAACAAGGGGCAACATTTCTGTTCTACCCGCAGTATGATACGCTTTTAGTTTAATTTTACACCATTTTACTGAAAGGACCCTGAACTGAAATAATCTGTAATTTGAACAAAATAAAATCACACAAATACTGTAGCTCACATTATTCCATGCTCTTTAACACAGGAATTACAGGGATTTTGTGGGCTGAATTGTGTTAAACAGCAGCCCTTCACAGTAAAGTCGTAAAGTTATGGATGCGTTGTGGAAATATTTTACAAAACTCTGTAACGTTACTGTTCTGTGTGAAACTGTGCTTGATGTCTGAGCCCCTGTCGATGCTTTGGAAAACATCTCGTTCTCAGTGGAAAAGTACCGAACGCGTGAAACTCGCATGGGGGGGGGAACTGATAAGACAAAACAGTAGCATGTTCTCGGCCTTGATGAACAAGATGTTCGTTGCTTCATCAACCTTCTGTATTCCAAACAATGACTTCTTCTCAAAGGATGTTGATCCTCCAAGGTGGCATCTCCTCTCCTGACCGCGTCATTCAAGATAGTGCCTCTTGTACTTGTACTTTTTTGGGTCTCAAATAAATATCCTGAGACCATTCTGACCATTCTTTGTCACCAACGTTCTTAAAGAAGCCTCCAAAATAAAATTCCACAACAGATGTTTGGTGAAAATTTCAGTCTGTGGTAGGGCTTAATTCTCGTCTCCAGGCGCTCACCATCTGGAGGTTGAAGGACTTAATTCTTGCCTCAGGAGACACAACAGTCTAGCAGTTTCAACTTTTGAAGGAGGAGCTTCTGTCACTGATTTATAGAACATTTTTCTATCATTTCTATTCAATTATTTTTCAGAAATAAATTGTTTTTATTTGAATGTTTCATAGAAACACTCCTTAAACTACAAATCTGGTTTTATTAAATCCCTAAAATGTTTCTCACATTATATGCTCTCATTTGCATCAATGGTTTGATTCCTTGTTTTCCAATGGTTGCATCAGTCACAGTGTCTTCATTGTTTTGATCAAAGAATATGATGATTTTTTTTTTCCTCCTTTTTAGAGATTTTATTGCAAAATTGCCACAATGCCCTTTAAGGTGAAGAAAATGAAAGAGGGAAAGAAAGTAAAAGGGTTAGCATAGCCAAATCTGAGGCCAGCAGTTGATTCAGTGTTGGTGCATGTCTGGCATACTTTCTTATAGGTTAGTAAAATGCAATTGCAAAAACGAAACACGATTTTAGTTTACAAAGCTATGTTTGTGTTGTGCTTTTCAGTGTTTATAGTTGCTGTAAGGGTGCAATATCTTTTAGGTCCTCAGTTAGATTTGTTGCTGTAATGCATGCACTGTTCTTCTAAGCCAGGGGTGGCAGGCGGCAAAAAACACACCGCACCATAACAATGAACTGCACAACGAGTAAACAGCTGCACTTCCACAGTAACCGAGAATTTATATGCTTATCTATTGTTGAATAGTGTCAAAGGGCTGTACTTACTCTGCAAAAATCAATTCCAAGCTATCCCAGGCTTGCATCCCGCTCGCTGCCCTGGTTTGGGACTTCTGGCTGCTTGTTCTTGACATTGGCACAGAGGGTTGTACAGTAATGCATAGTTTTGAGGATATACTGTATGTAAATCTATGTAACACGTCTACCACGGCATACAAAGACACCCAAATGGCTAGTAATTCTTGGCAAGAGGTAGCCCGTGCACAGAGAAAGATCAGAGATGATAGTGATGCCTTTCCAGTTGTGGACACTGTAACTCCTTCACACGTACGTCAGTGAGAACAAAGCATTTTCATTTGTTTTAATTTGAAAAAAAATCAGATACCAACGCGACAACGTCTTTATTTTTTTCAAATGAGTTACCTTTCAACATGTTCACCTTGTGCTTTCAAAGATCGCCACCTTTGGGAAACTCCTTGTCAGCATTATCACGGAGAAGGCTGAAATGACCCTCCCGGTTCGAAGCTCTAAAGTGCAACAGTGAAGTCTGGCATATCAAACAGAAAGGCTTCCCATTTTGCTGCGCAAAAAATACAACTCTTACAATATGGACAAGAATGTCCTGTTCTCCTTTTCATATTTCCATTTTGCTTAACGTTTCCCCCGAATCTACCATTGCAATCCACACAATAGTCTTGGCCTAAGGTTCAGCTGCCTTACACAAGTTTCATAGCAGTGACAGATGACCTCTGGGAGCCAATGAGCCACTTTCAGCTTGCCAGCAGCTTATTGGCAACCAGTGTTCTAGGCTTTTATATATTCACCGCTGATTCTTTGTGCAGCAGTTTACATTTATGGCAAACATTTATTTTATGCACATGAGTCGTTTTGCTCACCGAAGAGACACAAACGGTCCGTTTGCAGATCAGCTCGCAATCCACGCCCTTCAAGCAATTCTTGACTTATGTGTGTAATGAAAAGCACTTGAACAGGCACATGTGTTTCTATTTATTATTTACATTCTTCAGACCAGTTACATCTCAAAATCATGATTGATGCTTATTTCAAGTTATTTATGCTCAGAGATTCAAACAAGAGTCCAGACAGGATGGTCTCATAGGTAGCTTTGGTATGTTCCCGATATTTCAATTTGTGGTGACTCATCTTTGAATAACAGTATTACTTTTGTTTATAGTAAAAGTATGAAGGGTGTTACCTGAATGTAATTTTGGTATTCTACATGGCGCTTATATATGACCCCATGGAGGTACAGGTATGTTGATTGCAAAATGTGAATTTAAGCACGCGCTTTCTAAAATGCAAGATTGATCAATAATGTATTAATAATGTAAATTATATATATTAACCCTTAAACAAGAAAAAAAAAAAAGTTTTCCTATGAGTGACAAATAATATAATTTGTGAAAAGGAATTTGTAATTTTTCACCTTTGAACTTAATCCGCAAAGTATTTTCAAACAACCACAATTAACTATATTGGCATTGTAACCTTTTTATTTTTGGTTGGACGTGAACATGCTTGTTTGTGTTATACATGCAAGTGTTGATGGATTTATCACTTTCTATATGTGCAACGCAAGTAAAGTACCTGGACGCCCTCCTGGGGGCACAGAAGCTAAAAAGCTTCTTTTTTTTGTCGAACTTTGCTGCAGTTCTGTCCTTTCGTCAAAATAAATCAGTGGATGTTTTTTTTTGCTGTGGTTTTGATGAACACATGAAGATGAAGATGAAGTTCTTAACAGAAAGAATAATTTGATTTTGGATTTGACCCAGTACTTATCCATCCCATTTGAATCCCACATCGTCACGACAACAAACAAATTACACCCACCTGAAATGTGTCCATCCTTAAGACATCATCACATAGGAATGTTTTCCTGTGTGTTCAGTTAAGTCCCAGGTTGCTTGTTGTTCCTAAATGAAACTTATCGAACCAGGTATCTAATGAGGGTTAATGAGCTGGCTGACCTACCAACAAGACCCCCCCCACACACACACACACACACACACAAACACCTACTGATCAGACAGAATGTTTTTGCAGTTTAATGGTCGACAAAGACACAGGAACACAGGAGACAATAATACTTACATTGTGCCCGAAAACCTAAAAAAATACCCGGTTAGGCTGGACGACAAGAAAAAAATGTGACGGTGTTTCGCAATCACTTAACAGAGTTTATCACTCAACTTTTCACAGCAATAATTAAACTTGATGGATGCGCGATATCGGAAGTCGCTGATGGAGCAACTTGACCGACCTCAAAGGATCCAGTTTGCGCTGTAGGTAAATGTGATAAAATGACTTGTAAATGAAATGAACATGTTAGTGTGCAAAGTTGTTCTACATGTTTAACTGCTCACCCTGATAATGATTTTACCACAGAGGATCATCTAAAGAAGACTGCAATAAAATCGTTGTCATTAACCTGTGGCTATTGCTGAGGGATCATAAGAATAGCATTGCTTTAATATCAAAGAGACTCCGGCACAATGTTAATTCTTCTTCTTTTCTGTTCTGCTTTTCCCTTCAGGGCTCTTGACAGCAAATCAACATTCCTCTTCTAACCCTATTCTCGGTATCCTCCTCTCTCACGGCAACTACCTTCATATCTTCTTTCACTACGTCCATAAATCTTCTCTTCGGCCTTCCTCTGGACCTCCTGCCTGGCAGCTCCAATTCCAGCATCCGTCAATCAATAGATTCTCCATCCCTCCTCTGTACATGACCCAACCATCTCAGTCTGGCTTCTCTGACCTTCTCTCCAAAACATCTAACATGTGCTGTCCCTCTGATGGACTCATTCCTAATCCTATCCATCCTCTTCACTCCCAAAGAGAACCTCAACATCTTCATTCCTGCAACCTTCAGCTCTGCTTCCTGTCTTTTCGTCATTGTCACTGTTTCTTGACCCTTACAGCATCGCTGGTCTCACCACTGTCTTGTACACCTTTCCTTTCATTCTGGCTGATATTCTTCTATCACATAGAACCCCTGCAACTGTCACTACATTTCCCTCTCTAGCCTTAATACCCGGACCTGCTGTACGTCTCTCTCTCCCTGTTTTACCGACTTATATAAATCATTCTCTCCCTCCTTACTGTCCAACCGAGCATACAAGTCATCATATGCTCTTTGTTTTGCCTTTGCTACCTCTATCTTTTCCTCACGCTGCATCTCCCTGTACTCCTGTCTGTTCCCGTCAGTCCCCTCAGTGTCCCACTTCTTCATTGCTGAATGCTTTCTGTGTGTACTCCTGCACTTCCTCATTCCACCACCAGGTCTCCTTATCTACTTTCCCTCCAGACGACACACCAAGTACTCTCCTGCCTGTCTACCTGATCACATTAGCTGTAGTTTTCCAGTCATCTGGAAGCTCTGCCTGACCACCAAGAGCTTTTCTCATCTCCTCTCTGAAAACCATACAGCACTCCTCCCCATTCAACTTCCACCACTTTGTCCTCTGCTCTACCTTTGTCCTCTTCATCTTCCTTGTCATCAGAGTCATCCTACAAGCGACCATCCTATGCTGTCTGGCTACACTCTCACCTACCACTACTTTGCAGTCACTGATCTCTTTCAGATTACCTCGTCTATACAGGATGAAGTCTACCTGCGTGCTTCTACCTCCGCTCTTATAAGTAACCCTATGTTCCTGTCTTTTCTGGGAAAAAAGTATTCACTACAGCCATTTCCATCCTTTTTGCAAAGTCTACCACCATCACTTCTTCATCACCACCATCTGTCCCTCTACGTTCCTATCCTGGATACCAAACCTGCCCATCACTTCTTCATCACCTCTACTGCCTACACCAACATGTCCATTGAAGTCTGCACCGATTACCACCCTCTCATCTCTGGGGATATTCTGCATCACTTCATCTCACTCATTCAAGAACTTCTCCTTCTCCTTTAACTCACATCCTACCTGTGGGGCATAGTCACTGACAACATTGAGCATCACACCTTCAATTTCTATTTTCAGACTCATAAGTCTATCTGACAGTCTTTTCACCTCCAGAACATTCCTAACAAACTCCTCATTCAAGATAACCCCTACTCCGTTTCTCTTCCTGTCAGTACCATGATAGAACAACTTAAAACCTGCTCCCAGGCTTCTAGCCTTACTACCTTTCCACCTGGTCTCCTGGACACACATTTTTCCACCTTCCTTCTCTGCATCATGTCAACCAACTCTCGACCTTTTCCTGTCATCGTCCAAATATTCAAAGTCCCTACTCTCAGTCCCAGACTCTTGCCTTTCCTCTTCTCTCTCTGCTTCCTCTCCTTCTTCAAACCACAGCAGCCCAATTTCCACTGGTACCCTGTAGGTTATCGGCACCAATGGTGGTCTTTGTGAACCCGGGCCTCGACCGATCCGGTATGACATTTTTAGGTTGGATTTGCAAATTTGGTTTTGGCACAAGTTTTACGCTGAATGCCCTTCCTGACGCAACCCTTCGCATTTATCCAGGCTTGGGAGCGTCTCAGGCAGACACTGGCCTGTGCCGCCCTGAGGCTACATTTTTGGCACAATGTCAATTATTAACTATTAATTCTGAATTATTAAACAATTTCCCAATCATGGAGTCATTAAGGTACATCTAATCTCATCTCTCATCTCTCATTAGGAGGAACAAAGACCAGTCACAGGTGTTTTCATGGGTGGGGATGGTTTTAATTAAGTTTTAATTAAGTATTAGGATTAACATACAATGAAAAGATTTCAAATATAAAGGTACTTGAAGGTACACTACAATGAGTTCTGTCATTTATTTATCGATCCATCCATCCATCCATCCATCTATCTATCTATCTATCTATCTATCTATCTATCTATCTATCTATCTATCTATCTATCTATCTATCTATCTATCTATCTATCTATCTATCTATCTATCTATCTATCCATCTATCTATCTATCTATCTATCTATCTATCTAAAAATAGAACATGCCATACTTGGTGAGTTGGAAATGGAAAACAAGGACACAGAATCCAACATAAACCAAAGCAGAGTATTTGGGAGCTTGTGCTTCTCTGTGTCAATATTCATCCATAATGGTTGCGAATGATGCCACAGCCCCACTGAGTCGCTCTGTGCTGCAATAGGACTGGAAACTGGTTTCGTTCCATCCTCCGTGCTTCATATCCCACGGAGAGCTTCAAAGAAGCGGAGCAATTTGTCTCAAGGGACTGCTGATTTGAAGAGGTCCTAAGCAGATAATCAGTTTAACTGTTCTTTTTGGTATATTTTTTTCTATGTCAAATGCAACTTTGTCCCTTTTGCTTTACCTTTTTAAGTATCGCAAGGACGATTAGGCCATTTGCCATCTCTGGAGATGCAAACATCACACAAACGTCTGCAAATACTCAAGAGATATCGTACTGGATGATGAGGTTGACTAAATTCGTGATACATGAATACAATACAATATGGTAAACCATCGATACAAAAATTGCAAACCACTGACACCGTCAGACTTGAAGCACTCCGAGGCTTTTTACCAACTGACCTAAACTGCTGGTAGCAGTTCAGTGTGGCAGCAGTTTGGCTGAATCCGTTATTCAACCCACTAGTTTTACTTGTTTCAAAGTAAATAATCATGAGGATTATGGTTTTGAATGTATTTGATCCTGTTGTAAATAGGAGTGGAATTTTTTTTTTTCATTTTGGAGTCTATATATATATATATATATGTATATATTTTAAGTCCAGGGTGTACCCTGCCTTTCACCCGATGACTGCCTGGATAGGCTCCAGTATCCCTCGCTTCCCTGAGTGCAGCAGGATAGAGGGTAGACGATGGATAGATGGATGGATGTTAGTGTGTGTGTGTGTGTGTGTGTGTGTGTGTGTGTGTGTGTGTGTGTGTGTGTGTGTGCGTGGGGTGGGAATTGGAATTGGAAGACCAACTCACAGGCACAGTTCTATATATTGTTATTATTAATCCAAAAAATTGATTATTCAGAGGCCTGAGAGACACAGTTTGTGTTCATGATTATAGTTTACACACCAAACAATGTGTTTTGTATTGAAAATCTCCTAATCAGGAAAGGAGCAGCGGCATCAGGATCCTGGTACTGCGGCATGTACTTGTGCAAAGCCGACAAGCTGGAAGAAGTCAGTTCTGCATTTAAACACCTGGCTGGACGTCCGGCAGTCAGTGTGCCTGCGGGAGCAATGAATCCCGCTGTGTTGGAATAAAGGCCCAGCTGTTGATGCTAAATGTTACTTCAACATGGAACTTTTCTAAAGCATTTCTGCCTGCTTCCTAATTCCATGATACCTATTGTCTTGATAAGAAGAACAGCCCAGTATGTGCCAGCTAGATTTGCACATTGCGTGAAAAAATGCACTCAGAGATGAAGGTTACCCTTGGAGATGCATTATAGTTAAGCATATTTTAATATGCATTAGGGTTGAATATCTTATTTTCCTATCGGCCTACTCCCTTCAAGGGTCGCTACAGCAAATAAACCTCCTCCATCTGGCTCTAACCCTTCTATGCATCCTCTTCTCTCACACCAACTAACTTCATGCTGTCTTTCACCACATACATAAATCTTTCTTTCGTCTTTCTCTAGACCTCCTGCCAGTTGCAACCTCAGCTTCCTTCTGCCGATATATTCACTATCCCTCCTCTGTAAATGACCAAAGCATCTCAGCCTGGCTTCTCTGACCTTAATACCAAAACATCTAACATGCGTTGTCCCTCTGATGGACTCATTCCTGATCCTATCCATCCTCGTCACTCCCAAAGAGCAACACAACATCTTCATCTCTGCTCCCTCCAGCTCTGCTTCCAGTCTTTTCTTCAATGCCACTGTCTCTAAACCACACAGCATCACCGGTGTCATCACCATCTTGTGCACTGTTCCTTTCATTTTTGCTGAAACTCTTTTTCCACACATTATCCCTGACACTTTTCCTTCACCCGTTCCAACCTGCTTGAACATGTTTCTTCACCTCTTTTCACCACTCTCAATTGCTCTGGACTGTTGACCTTAAGTACTTGAAATCCTCCACCTTCTTCATCACCGCTCCCTGTAGCCTCACCGCTCGGTTCCATTTCATTCACACACATGTATTGTGTCTTGCTGGGGCTAACCTTCATTTCTCTCCTTTCAAGGGTGTAGCTCCACCTCCCTAGATTTTCCTGCAGCTGCTCCCTGCTGTCACTGCAGATCACAATTTCATCTGCAAATATCATGGTATCACTCTGGT
Organism: Fistularia tabacaria; assembly: GCA_901007705.1. Classification (NCBI taxonomy): domain Eukaryota; kingdom Metazoa; phylum Chordata; class Actinopteri; order Syngnathiformes; family Fistulariidae; genus Fistularia; species Fistularia tabacaria. The sequence goes on from CAAKHD010012178.1 coordinate 14,482, forward strand.
AAACTATACAACACACGAGTGTAGTACACATGGCATATATTAAATCGTGACATATCACATTTGGATTTTTTTTTTTAAAGACAGGAACATAGAAGTGTGAATTTGATTGTCAATAAAAACATTTTAAAACTAAATCTGAATGCTGAAAGATAGACATGTGAGAATGAGTTGATGTATACAGAATGAATATGTTGTGCAACAAATTCAGTCAGTTTTGGGTGATATACCTTTTTACATCAAGCAAAACCATTTTAAGATGACACTTTTATTCATTCATTTATTATTTCCTCCCTTTTTATCAAACACTGGCTTTGCTGGTGGCTTGGGGCTGTTTTTAATTCATCGACTGGGTCATTGTGAAAAATATCATTGAGATGCCTTTGTGATCTGCCATTGTCAACTTGTCACCAGCAGCGTTTCTAAACACATCGTGGCTCCCAAACTTGAAACAAGGTGCATCTAACTGGGTCGATTTAGATATTTTTGACATACAACAGCTGATTATTTAAGCATATTATGCAATATGGCAATATTCAATTTCAGAATCATTGTGAGTAAGGAGAAAAGGGACAGACCAAGAGACAATGTTCATTTAATATTAAGCCCCGAGCCCAAGGGTCTACAATGATGCCCATTTGCACCATCTCTGCAGATGGGCATTGTATGGAAGGAAGAACAAATTATAGGAACCGGCCAGAGAATTGGCAAAACATTAAATGACCCCCCAGCATGTATCACCTTTGTGAAGGTAGTTTTAAGCAACTGCATACTGTAACTCTACTTCACGTAACTCTACGTGTTCCTTGTCTGAACACGACGACGATGCTTAACACAAAATATGGATGTTTCTTGCAGCTTTTGCTTCTTCTTTTTTTTCTTCCAAAATTAAAGTCCCGATAAAGAATCATCTCATGTAGATTTAATTATAAAGACAAGAGGTTTGAATGGGACTGTAAGCCAAGTCTCTCCAACCAATTTCAATCAACGGCGATGCTCCGAAGCTCCCAGTTTTTGAAATTTATTCTGCTGATATTAAAGACCCCACAATATCCGGAATGCCTCTGTGCATGTCATTTGAAGCTGTCAAGTATATTGCATCTATTACAGCATTCCCCCCCCCCCCACCCCCGCAGAAGATCTATTCACACATTATCATATTCACTCGACAGTCCTGTATGTCATATATTGTGAAGATGAAACCCTCAAAGTGGCCTCCTACACTGGATGATTGAAGATGCTATCTCTACCATTCAATCTTTCCTCTCACTGCTGTTATGTTTGATGAATAGCTGGCTTGACATACAGTTCCCTCAGATCTCATTTGGATTGTAGCCTGTAGCTGGGGGGCTTTGCGCCATTAGACCCCTCTTGCACGAGCGTGCTATCACGCACACATGCTAACACAGATACACACACACACGCACACAGAGACAAACAAGTAATGAAATGCCTCTCGACAAGTATGTATTAAACGTCCATTTGCATCACTCAGAGTGTAATTTAGGTCATCCTGGTGAGACTTTACATTATGTCTCTCTACTTGAGAGACAGTGTGAGGCAGCAGACCGTGCTCTAGTAACTTGTGACATAACCTGCATTAATACAAGCAGCGAAGCAGAGCTAGAAACGATCTGTGGATTTGTCAGGCAGTTTTTCTTCAAAAACAGCACCCTCTTAGGACTTGTAAACTGCATCCCACCTGCTCTTTGTGTGGCAAGTCATGAAACTCAGACTGTCCTGTGGATATGATGGAGATTGAGTCCTACTCTAGTATCTCTCACCACCCAAATTTTCTCCTCTCCGCCTCCCATGCAATTATGCTGATTATACAGCAACATAACAGATGTTCATTTTATCATCCAACCCCCCCCCCCGTCACACACACACACACACACACACACACACACACACACACACACACACACACACACACACACACAGCGATACTCCTTCACTTCAGCAACCCCTATCCTATGAAATCACAGGCAGTATCTGTTTGCGAACCGAGAGGACGAGACTCTACACTCACAGAGAATATATGTAGGTGGAGTGTCTGTCTTGTTAAATTGATGGAATATGAGTTTCGTGGGTGCATGTGTGACAAACTAAGTTTTTAATTCTTTTTTTCTGCAAAGGCGGCTGTAAATAACGTTTTGACCCTTGTCTGTACCCTCTGCAGTTCTTGATGGTTCTGATTACCGTAATAAATGATGTATTATGTCGACAGGAAAGTGGACTGTGGCTCATGTGTACATCCAATTCGGTCTTCATTTAGGCAAAAACATCCATTGTTATTCGAGCATTTATTCCAAATAAACACTGAGAAACCTGAAAAACCTGCTAGTTGAATATCTTGGAATTGTACATATCTCCAGCAATGGGATCAGATCACAAAGAAGAATGTCTCAGGGAATTGTCATGACTATTTTAGATTTAGACCAGATCTAATTAATATTAACCTTTAATAAATATAGGTTTGGGGACATTTTGTTACCTGAAAGGTCTTCATTTGATCGTGAAACTGGTAGGACCAAAAAAGGAAAAAGAAAGCTCCATGTCCTTGAGCTCTCAGCTCTTTCTAAAAAAAATCCACAAACCAATACACTCGAACAATAAATCCCAAATTGAATTGTACTCTGTCAAAAGTATCATTTAAAAATGACACATATTTAGTTTGACAATCCAAATGTGAGACACGTGATCGTATTTCTCTGGCCCTGAACTGATGACGAAATGAATCTACTGTAGATGTGGTTATTTCCTCTTTCGGACTCTTTAGCACCCCTTCTTAACCCCAGTGACTGAAGTGCAATAGTTGTCAAAAATAGTATCAATCAACCAGTAATAATAAATTCTAGTTTCCTTACAGATACAGTAAAAGGCAAACATAATGCAATGTCCTAACAAGTGGTCTCACTCCGTATTTAGTCCATTTGAACACAATTATTTACAACTATTATTAAGTATTATCATTTCTTTTTATTTACATCGTTACAAGCTATCATAAATATAGCACCGTTATCACTGGGGTGGTAATATAAACCATATACCGTATTCTTCAGGATTATTGTTTTATGTTCGGATGAATGGAAAATAAAGGTTCCCATTCACATTTTATAGGATGCATGAGATGGAATACAATGCAGAGCACAAGGACCTGGACCAAGAATGTTTCTGGTTAAATTCCATTCCATTCCTTTCTCTTGTACCTTTATGGGATTTCCAGTTAGCTGTCCATAATCATGCGATATGTTAATAGACTTTAAGTGTGAGTGAGGGAGCTGTGGTTCTGTGATTGACTCGTTCGGGCTGCAGTCCAAACTCAGTGACAACTGTCAATATAAAAACAGACAGAATAATGGAAGAGACTGTATTTTAGCTAAGTAAGTTATGCCACCTTGCCTGCCACTGGCATTTTCTAGCCACAAAACAAACATGCATTAAAACTTGATTGGATGATTTTGTATCATTTAGCCATGCTTAAAGATGAGCAATTGATATTCCCAGCAAGCGTTAAGTCTCATCAGATGAATATTTTAACAAATAACCATTTGTCATGCCAGATAATAATGAATTAAATGGAGACCCGAAGCTTCAAGGAGGTTTGGCCGAGTTCAGCCTAAGCTTCTTGGATTACGTTGTACATCTACTGACGTTAGCAAGTCATTTATATTGAGAACTTTTAGACCGTGTTCTCTATCATTCTGTGATCTGATGGTAGATGTGATTAACACGCACATAATCGATGGATAGGAAGTCAGTGATTGATCATACCCCTCGTGCATGTCAGCTCAGCAGCCTGAGTCTCTGCTGGTTACATAATGGCGTTTTAAAGTAATTCTCAGCCAGGGAATTGTGAAAAGTCCAATTCTGATTTTCCTGCCCTGAACTGTTTAGACTTGCACATGGTCAGTTGACTGATATCTAAAAGAAATAGTGCGATCTTGGTGTAATTTAAGACTGAAGGTCTGTCTGGCCCCAATTTCAACATCACTCCTTCTGTGCCACCTTCAACAATCTATACCGTTAGTGACACGTATAAGTTGAGTATCAGGGCAATGGAGAATAACAGAACAACCGTCAAACATGAGATACTGAGCGTTTGCAGAGGCATTTCTGCATATACAGAACGGCCAAAGTAGATAAAGTCTCCTGTGTCATCTATTTTCTCTCTGCTAGACTTCCAATGACAAGTCTGGGGCACCCTGCAGGTCACTGTATATTTTTTAAAAAGCCTGGGTGCGGAACAACACCTTTCATAACTGAAATAAGTACCTTGACCCCTTGCCCCACCCTTCTATCAGACCCTTAGCTGATTGCTAAATGCATCATGTGTTGCTCTAATTAGTTTCAGATCTAGCAAGGTGCTGTTTTAATCTTTTGCCATTCCAACACCCACTCGCCATGTTGAATGGGCTAAAGGAGACGAAAACAATCACTTTCGTTTTGGGACCTGGGGATAAAAAACTTTGTGTTTAAATTGTTGCTGAACTCATGAAGTTCCCAAAGACTTTTGGACAGACGAGACCAGTATGCTGAAATATACTTTCCAAACATATCACCATACGCTACCAGAAAGAAATAGCCTGACCTGATTAACGTGATACACATAAAATTTGAATATCATAGAGTTGTATATATTCTCGGTCTGAGGCAAATATCTGTCTAATATATATTTTGGTGTCAAAAAGAAGTCCTAATGCACTAACCACTAACTTGCCTACCTGGCTTCAATGTGCACAGCAAAATTAAAAATTCCATTGTAAACGGAGACACATTTCCAGGCTTGTTTGTGTTAATGCCATCATAGATGAATGACATTAGATCTATGTACTAAATGGACACTGCTAGTCAACATGAAACAGAAAAACAGCAGAAAAACAACATACCCAGAAATGAATTTAAGATTTCTGCAGTTACATTTCAAAGCCAAATTCCTAGTAGGACTTAAAATACAATTCATGACTTGATTGCTCATTTTCTCGAATTTGCTATTTTCAGCATTTGTTGTGAGATGAACGGAAATGGGTAATGTTGTGTTATTACTAAGACACATTTTCATATAATAATCATGCATATGGCACACATACCTGCCAGGATGTTCTCTCAGGCATAAATAAGCTGTTGTTCCTCGTGTCGAGGTGGATCTAAAGAAGATGTTGCCTGCAAGCGGCGTTATTTTGTAAATTCCACAACATAAATCATCTTCATTGAGAGTGCATCACATCCTTTCAGTCTCGTCTTTATAAGAAACTTACATAGCTTTGAGATGGGAAACCTGTTTGATGACTATGCGGTGTCGGATGAATAGCAACATGCTTGGAGTCACAGCTGAGGAGGCTCATTCAGAATTGGCAAGTGAACAGCTTGAAGTGAATCGGTTCAAAACAGACATTACAATATTTCCCCACAGGCATCTCGAGACACGATGTGTGAGTGGATCTTACAGCCCCACTTTAATTGGAATTAAATATGTGCTTTGTTTCAACTTGCAAACATCAGTTCAGCTGTACGTGTAAACTCCCCCTGTATGTACAATTCAATCGAGGTGTAATTTGCTTAGTCTTATGAAAAAAGCAAAAAAGGCAAAATATGAAAATAAATAATTTGCTAAGTTGAAGAATTTTGAAATCAATCCTTAAAAAAAAAACAGCAGGAAAAACAAATCAATTAAAACAATTCAATACACTTTTCCCCAAAAGATTATATTTTGTGAGACCTTGTAAATGTAAGTCTTGTCTCCCCATTTTAATTTTGATGGCAATTTAGGAATTGTCATCTCTTGAACGCTTCAATATTTTCACTAGCCACGATGCACTCCGAACCTGTTTGCCTCTTATTTCTGACCAGGAGAAACGTGGTTTGTTTAGGGACTTTTTGGACACAGCAGACAGATTTTTTTTCAAATCTGGCAAAATTGACATGATGGGAATCCGTTTAAAAGAGGATATTATAGACAGAACGTTATAAAAATAGAAATTCCACATAAAATGAAGAAAAAGGAGGAAATCTCTGGGCATCTTTGCAGGTATTAAAAAAAGAATTGTGGGGAAGTTGTGGTTTTCAAGCTCACTTGGTACCAATCGGTCCCACAATAGTCCAGAAATCCTGGCACGATTCATATGCACAAACTCAAAATCTTAAGGTTGAAACTGCCCTGTAGCTTTTCCATGGACATTTCATTGGGTTGTCTTTCAAATTCACAAAAATGTCAGGAAAACAAAATAATATAAATATGCATGGGATGAAAGGAGCGATATCCAGCTCCAACTGCAAATCAGAATGCTCCTTTCTCTGCATTTCCCCAAATGAAAATGGCATGTAGTCCAAATTTCCCACATGCAATTTGAATTTCATGTTGAAACCACAGTCTGCAAACTGTCTGCATGCTGTAAATAAAGTAAATACATTCGAGTACTCTAAGGATCCAGAAGACTGTAGTATACAGGGGGGTCAGGAATACTACCAGCGAGGTGATCCAGCAGAGCTTGTTAGATTAACCCACAGCAGAGTGCAGGCAGTTAAGGAGACAATAGAGCCCACAGCCCAGCAGAAGGGAAACTCGATAACACCGGGGAGACACAAAGCCAACCATTGATCCAGGAGATGGCCCAAGACTAAGCTTTACTCCCACCTGGACTCACAGTGACAGCCTTGGCAGCTAAAACTTTCCCATGGGGTCAATATGCCCCAATCGACGCAGTACATAGGATAAAACTGGATCTCTCAGGACCTTCGGAGGATGAGAGCAGTTATGTGGGCTAAAGCTGGTCAGCATCAGGTCTGGTCAAAGTTCTCAATGATATCCTGGCAACATTTACTAAAAGACAATGCTTGGTATTTAAAAGCCATATCAATAAGAGCCAAATTATGAAGCAATTACTGATTGTCAGTCATTTTGTTCATTGTTTGTGGCAGTATAAAGCTCTTGATAATGGGCCTGATGAACACGATAGTTATAATGATCCAGTAAAATCAAACAGATTGATAGAGTTGTGTCCAATTCCAGGTGCTTGCAAATGGATCATACAGATGCAACAGAAGACTTACTTGTATTATTTCATGACTTAATGTATTTTTTCTACAACCAAACCGATGACTACATTTGTCTTCTTGAAACGTCGTTGAATGGCCTTGCAGCATAAATAGGAGGATAAATGCAAAGATAGATTGAATGAGAAAAAAAGGACAATTTCCTGACTGGTTTAATTTTTCACCAAAATACATCTCTCGAAGATCTAAAGAAGGTAATGAGTAATGAAAGACATAATTGATAAAGCAGAAACATGTGTGATGCAAATGAACACATTTTACAGCTGACTGATACAATGTGACATGTATTAGCATAAACCTTGAAAAAAAATCTGTACATCCACATAGTTTATATGAAGGTCCTTTTTTCATGCAAAATAATACCATAATTTAATTCTTACAAACCCAGCATGAAAATAACGGTAATAGTACAGCAGTTTGTAAATTGCATTTGTGCAATACAATGGCATGTTTCCATATTCGTATCACTCTCGGACAATGTCATGCTGTTCTACTGGTAGTTCCACCTATGTATCACCGCAGCAATCAGGTGTGTCCTCTGGTAGAAATCATAATTGCTCTGATATATTTGTAATATAACAGGATATGTGCATATCTCAGTCCAATAGCTGTAAAACAATGTTAGGTCACACTCAATCACACCAAACCGAATGTCCTCTGTGGCAAGGGTAAAGTGATGGAACGTGATACACGAGATCACAAATAACAAGTGACACCGAGATCTATTTTCTCAATATCTCAGAACTGCATGAGAGAGGGAACACACGTTATCACTGAGTACAACATGTAGTTTGCTAAGATGCAAATGCACCTATTTTATATGTAACAATACAAATTCTCGCAAAGGCGGACCACCATCTACCCTGTGAATAATGATCCTATGTATTCAACAAAGCACTGGGAGTTTATCACTGGAAATGAACCCGCCAATTGCGAGAGCACTGCAGCTTTTTGAGCAATGGGTAGTGAGTGGATTGTTTAAACTGGCAGTGTATTTTAGAAAAGGCAAGCTCATACTGGCTTTTCTTGACATTCCATTAAAGAAGCTGGTTGCAGCTTCCAAACAGAGGGGACCTGGATAGACGAGCGGCGAGAGGGGAAGAGACGGGATGATGGGGTTGGCTTGAGACATACTGCCATCTAGTGTCAGCTTATAAATGAAAAGGTGCTTTGAGAATATTCCCGGCCAAATCAACAGATGCTGGGAACAGAAATGCGGTTTCAGCAACAAAAACTGAACTCGACCGCGCAAAAGACAAATGTTCCAGATTCTGGACAAAACATCGTCAGTCAGGCCCATTTACCGGATGCAAGGCTACCAATGTTACCAATGTTTTCAAAAACTCAAGCGGTTGTGTTCAATCTGACGATGCTATTGGGATGGGATGCTATTTTAAAAAGACATATCTTGTTCTTTTAAGTTACTCAACTGAATCTGGAGTTCAAATGTTGAAGTGGACTCACAAACACACACACACACACACACACACAAACACACACAATATGCACACACACAAACACACACTACTATCGATCGTCTCATTATCCTTTCAGCATGTGTCCATTGAATTGTATGCATATAATGCATGAAGACAACGTATGTATCAAACACTGTGTAGTACACAATACAACCATAGTTGTAACTGTATTCAGTTCAGCACCTTTCATTATCGTGACAACATCACCAGGCTATCTCCTTGATATTTTATTGCCGTAATTGTATCCTGCAATTATTGTGTACTACAATAGATCTTCTGTGTTTTTCCTCCAGAAATGTATAAATAAGTAATGCGATGCATGCAAGTCCAAATTAGGAAGACAAACAGACATACTTCCCAGTCTTAGGAAGAAGCTTCTTGCTGTTTTTTGCCATAATATTAGTTGCCACTGATCTTTGCATTTACATTGTAGTGAATACTGAGAATATCGAATAGCACGTATCAGTGATACGTCCATTTCCTTCACCATCCAGAACATCCCTCGACATCACAACACACACAAACAAAAAAACGCACAGATATTTGTTTCAGGTTTAGACAGCCTGACTTTTGTGTCTCTGTCACCTCACATGTAGTTGAAGGCAATTATACAAACTTTTATGATCTGTTTTAGTCTAATATTCTTATGCGTTGATAAAAATGCCCGTAAAACGGCTCGATAGAAACAACCTGCGTTACATCGAGACTTTAGAAGTGTACAGATTACGCACTGTGAGCTAAGTACCGCCTCCTCAGGACCTTTTCCTCCACCACAGTCCACCAGTCTGTATTGTATATGTGCTCCAGCTCAGACTGTTGTTTGTTAAAATAAGAAATGTTCTGCATCTTAATGCAGATGCAGCCATTCTGGCTCTGATTAGCATTTCAAAGGCCAGGCAGGAGTTCATGTTAGAAGAACAGTGGGCTTATGGGTTGAGGTCAAAAAAATGATTGCCGAAGCATGTTTGTGTTCCTCATTGTTCAGCTAATGAATGCAATGTGAGAGTGAAGACTTTCTGACAGGAAAATGTACAAAAGGTGTGACTGTAGCAGAGCATATATATACATATTTGTACATAAGCAGACACACAGACATACACGCACACACACACACACACACACACACACACACATATATATATATATTTTTATGATATGATATGATATGATATGATATGATATGATATGATATGATATGATATGATATGATATGATATGATATTATATTATATTATATTATATTATATTATATTATATTATATTATATTATATTATATTATATTATATTATATTATATTATATTA
>CAAKHD010012178.1:24336-71034 GCA_901007705.1 Fistularia tabacaria
CGAAGTACCAGCGCAAGTTGCAAGTTTCCTGGAAAAGCCCCCTGCGATAAAAATACACAGCCACCGTGCCACCACATGCTATGGTTTATCTGATATGCTATCTGATATGATATGATATGATATGATATGATATGATATTATATTATATTATATTATATTATATTATATTATATTATATTATATTATATTATATTATATTATATTATATTATATTATATTATATTATATTATGAGATCAAGAAGTTGGAGGATTTCAGGTACTTAGGGTCAACGTACTTAGAGCAACGGAGAGTGTGGAAAAGAGGTTAAGAAACGGGTTCAAGCAGGTTGGAATGGGTGGAGAAAAGTTTCAGGGGTTCTATGTGATAGAAGAATATCAGCCAGAATGAAAGGAAAGGTTTACAAAACAGTGGTGAGACCAGAGATGCTGCATGGTTTGGAGACAGTGGCACTGAACAAAAGACAGGAGGCAGAGCTGGAGGTAGCAGAGATGAAGATGTTGAGGTTCTCTTTAGGAGTGACGAGGATGGATAGGATCAGAAATGAGTCCATCAGAGGGACAGCTCATGTTAGATGTTTTGAGAGAAGGTCAGTAAAGCCAGACTGAGATGGTTTGGCCATGTACAGCAGAGGGATATATTATATATACACTCACATGGCACCCGACTCCCTTGGCCCTACCTGTGGGTGACCACGGGGAAGACCCAGGACACGCTGGAGAGACTATGTCTCTAGGCTGGCCTGGGAACGCCTAGGGGTCCCCCCAGAAGGGCTGGACCATGTGGCTGGGGAGAGGGAAGTCTGGGCTCCCTGCTCCGGTTGCTGCCCTCGCGACCCAACCAAGGATAAAGTGGTTGAAGATGGATGGAAGGATGTATGCATGGATGTATGCATATATATATATATATATATATGTGTGTGTGTGTTTAATGTGTGGGTGTAATAATATTATATAATATAACATAATATTATATTATATTATATTATATAATATTACATAATATAATATTATATAACATAATATCTTCTTCTTCTTTTCCTTTCGGCTTTTCCCTTCAGGGGTCACCACAGTGAATTAACCTCCTCCGTCTAACCCTATTCTCTGCATCCTCCTTTCTCACACCAGCTACCTTCATATATTCTCTCACTACGTCCATAAATCTTCTCTTCGGTCTTTCAGACCTCCTGCCTGGCAGCTCCCATTCCAGCATCCGTCTACCAATATAGTCCCTATCCCTCCTCTGTAAATGACCGAACCATCTCAGTCTGGCTTCTCTGACCTTCTCTCCAAAACATCTAACATGAGCTGTCCCTCTAATGGATTCATTTCTGATCCTATCCATCCTCATCACTCCTAAAGAGAACCTTAACATCTTCATCATATATATATATATATATGTATATATATATATATATATATATATATATTTGAATTACCTTTGTGGCATCAGTGACAAACTAAATATATATATATATATATATATATATTTAGTTTGTCACTGATGCCACAAAGGTAATTCAAATTATTGATTTGCCCAAATTTCTAATTATTATATTTCATTATCATTATTATTATTATTATTATTATTATTATTATTATTATTATTATTATTATTATTATTATTATTATTATTATCATTATTATATCAAATTATTAATTTGCTGAATTTCCCCAATGGGGATCAATAAAGTATTATCTTATCTTATCTTATCTTATCTTATCTTATCTTATCTTATCTTATCTTATCTTATCTTATCTTATCTTATCTTATCTTATCTTATATTTGTCCTGCTTATTTACCCACTTAGACATTGAGTTTGGGACAATGTAGTGTCTTGACTTGAGTAACATAGGCATTAGTTTGGTCTTTATTTTGGTTGATTTAGTTTGTTTATTTTTTTTGTTTGCTTGTTGCTTGTTTTTATTTTGTGATTCAGTATGTTACTTTCCAGTGCTTGTGTTTGCTGTTTATTTTAGTATTTGTCAGGTTTCTGCCTCTTGACTTCAGATATGTCCTTTTGGGTCCATCTCAACAGTTCTGTTGGCAAGCCTTCATTCACCTGTCCTACACACTCTCCCTTCGGAGAATCCCCATTAAGTAAAGTAAATTTGAAATCTGCTCATCAAGGTCCCAGTAATGAAACCAACATTAAAATTCTTCAGCATCTGTCTCCTGTTTCTACGATCTACCAATGAGTCTGAAAACTCCTTTGCTGCAACCTCCATCTTTTAGGACTCGTAAATATCAAAACAGTTCCATCTTTAAAATCTGGACTGGCTTATTATTTCCTTGCATCGAGTATGATATGATGAAAACACAGAAGGAATTCCACGGTGATCGTTTTTGTGGGTCTGTTCGAGGTGAGCAGAAGGTAACAGCAAAGTGTATCATTATCTTCAACCAAGAGCATGGGGATGTGCTGCATCACCTTATAAGCAAACATCGCTTGGTCTGATGGTTTGAAAATGTTGTGTTCTGTAGGAAATTCTTCTTTCGAAGACAGATAGACCATGATGCATGTGTACTTGAAGTATTGACCCGATCTGCTACCTACCAGCTGTGCCTGCTTCATGTTGAGTGATTAGCACAGTGTTTCCCGAGCTTTTTTAAGCCACGACACATATTTTACATCTGAAAAATCACACGGCACACCACCAAATAAATACATCCGAAACGTATTTAATTAAATAGAGTGAAACTGTAGTCTCAATTTACTCTTACTCTGCTTTTTGAGCAGCAGCAGGGAGACACACAGGTTAATTCACTACCTGTTGCCATCTAGTGGAATAGCATTTAATTGTCCTGCCTGTCTCTGCATGCTGCACACATCGATAGACGTAAGAAGAGCCGATATTTGCGTTGAATAAATAATTTTTGGACCAATCAGGTGAAAGTAGGCATTTTTCCACACCTTATGATCTCTCACAGCACACTAATGTGCAGCTGAACAGTGGTTGGGAAACAGCAAATTAGCAGATGTGTTTGAACTACTCAGATGCGATATTGTTTTCCGTGTGTTTGCCTTTGAGCAAACGACTGAGTCTGCTCGGTGTCCATTTTTGTTAAACTGATGAAAAGCTTTTCATTTCACCTGTGGTCCCTTGCTTCCTGAATTTGGGTTGCTTTGGCAGCGAGATGAGATATGTTTGATGATAAAATTATTCAATAATTACAGTGTGGAGCTTCAGAGAGCAAAACATTTGAATGCCATCTGCATCTATAGTGGAGTATGTAGCATATGCCCTCAGAATATTCACCTCCGACTTGAATAGAGAGCAAACAAGGTGGCAGGTTGTGAAAATCAGAGGGCCTGGTGCCTGTCCGGATTCTGCAAATTCGTGATTAGTTCTCTGATAACATGATGCTTTCTGCTGGCACATGGTTGTTCCTTCACCATATATAGCAGACAAGCAGACACCTTCTGGAAATTGACCATTTCTGCAAAACGTTTTTTGACATCTTGAACTGAGCTGATATTTCGAGGACCAGCGACCCTGCGAAGATATTGAAACTGGAGGAGAGATCATAAACAGACACAGGGGAAGCAAGGAGGGCTACATGCTAAGCTAGGTGAAGCATTGCATCAAACACACCCTCTCAAGTCTCTTCCTGGTAAATTTTTCGGTATTTACCGAACAAAATGGAGGAAGGACTCAGGCTCTCAAACCAACAGAGGTTAACTCTGTCTGGTAAACCTGTGTTGGGTTAAACGTCATGTTTTTCGCAGAAATATGGCAGAACAACATACCCAGCAGCTTCATTGTACTTGACTGCCACTGCATCCACAAAGTAGATCGATCAGCTGGGGCTCCACGCAAAACGTCCGTGAATTTACATTAAAACTTGGCGCACTGACTCTTCTGCTTTCAGCAGCCACTGTTCTGCCCACCTGGAATTTCTGATGATGAAGTGTTGGCTTTTTTTGCTCGCCAAAAGAATTTTCAACTGTTGTTCTCTATGTAGTCTATGTGCTGCCAGATGCTAATGTTAGGCTAGCTAGGGAAGGACTTCATGCAGCCACGGGCACAGGCTGCGGGCTGTAATAGATCACATCCGAGAATAGCTCGACCCACATTGTTTGGGATTTCCACCGGCCACCCACAGGAGAAAACAAATTGAACCAAATATATTCTTAGCCGGGAGCTGGCTAAATCCTCCTCCTCCCCAACATGGGACCTCTCATTGATTTTACTACCCAAATATTCACCACTTCAAGATATGAGAGGCTGACAATAAATAATGTTACCCACAAATGCAGTTCTTGCAGCAGAGGTTAAAATTTGGAGACTGGAAGTCTTTTGCCACACAGGGTACCACTGATAACCACGCGGACATTGATTGATGCACATCCTTTCTTCTGGAATCTATAAACAGCTGTAAACAAAATATAACCTCCTATAGAAAATATGTATTTCCCAATTCAAAAAATACCAGTTACTTAAAGAAGGAGATGCAGCCGTTAAATAAGATGGACAAAGTACAAAACATCCATGGGCAACCTCAAATGTAACACCAGACAGGCCAAAAATCAATACGACAGGAAACCTGAGGATCACTTCCAAAACCCCAAACTCCAAATCTGGTCCGGACGGCCAAGACAAAGATGCCTATATTTGCCATGGACATTATAGAACGCTTAGCTTTCACGCTTAGCTGAGAAAATTTGATACACCATTGAAAAAATCTTTGCTCGCATCACAGTATGGCACAGCAGCTGCATGGCAGATGACATGAAGGTCATACAGCAGGTTGTGAAATGGCGCAGAAAATCATCAACATCCAGCTCCCCGACATCGACGATATAGCTAAGAAGTGCAGTTGGAATAAGGCTTACAGCATCATAAGAGACTCATCCCTTCCAAACCACAAACAAATCTGTTTATCTCTCCCCTACAAAGGGGTACAGGATCCTGTCAAACCAGTAGGCAGAAGAATAGCTTATTTATATTTCTTAAAAAAATATGTTATCCATTGATGTCATCACAGCAGATATACAGTTAGCACCCATGAACAGCGCTCTACACTGCTACTGCCTCTCGGGAAAGCATGCTCGGCAGAGTCTTCAACATCAAGTGCAACAATGGGACTCGAGGCTGGCACAAAATGGGCCGTAGTTGAACACCCAGAATACAGAATACATGGAATGTGCAATGCTGACAGATGGAATCATCTAAATTGGCAACCAGGACCTCCATAAAGTGAGCTAGTTTAAATATCTGGGCTCCCTGGTTTGTACAAACGGCAACACCCTCCCAGATGTTTGACCCATCCCACAAAGCTACGGTTCGATGGCCTTCGAGAAAACACGGGACTCGTCCATGATCAAAAAAAGTGGAGATCAGCGTGCAGAAAAGTAGACCCTTGCAGCCACACGTGACAAATGCCATTGATGAATGATGATGATGGTGACGAATTACAATTATTAATACACGTAATTTTTTCCATTCATACCATTCAAGCAGCTTAATTTTGTTCGGTGTTTCTGAAGACAAGGGCCTGGTACTTTGATTTGGATATGTGTTCCGCATAACAGCACTTTCAGCAAATATGCCATCCTTGCAAACATTGTCTTATCAGTTCCCAACGCCTGTCCGATGTCTCAGAAATACGTCACACACACACACACACACACACACACACACACACGCACATATATACACTCACATGCGCAAAAATCCACATCAGTCTTTTTGACTCGAGGGCCTATGTTTTTCTGAGGTCATGGAAGATCAATGTTGACTCCATGGCGTAATCATCTGAGGAATAAGATTAGCATAACTTAACGCAGATTGAGCTGTCTGGCTGGCTGCAGCAGGGAAGGGTGATTAAGGATTGATTGTCCCAGCAGGAGCAGTTTGGAAATTCAGAAGACAAGATGGAGGACGGAGGAGAAACAAAGCAAAACGACAAAGGCAAAACGGATTGTTTAGTCAAATATTGTCAGTAGCTTTTTTTTTTTACCTTGCAATCATAGTTCTAGTGCCAAATGAATTGCTTACTGTTTATCATAACTACTACTTTTAATATTATTCCTTCATTTTTTTAAGCTAGTCCATGTCACAACTCATCTTTTTATGTCAGTGTCAAATCTATTCACTAGAGGGTTTATTTACCACCTGTCCTGTTCCATTTGAACCCTTTAGCCAAAAAACTAAGTAACCGATTTATAATGACCTTAGTTACTACATAAATTGTCAACTTATATTAGCCTAAAAATATGAAGTTCTATTACTGGCAGTGCAAATTACAAGTTGTAAAATTTAAAGGTTCATTCTCGGTGGCGCTCATGGTGAAAAAGATGGCATGCATAAAAAATGATTTACAAATATAGGATAAGAAAATGAATAGTGCCCCACTGTAACATTTGAGGGACTGAGAGAAACACCCTGCCTATTTGCACTGTATTTTTTTCATCATGGTAATAAGCTATGAAAATTGCATATTTAAATACAACTTGTGTATAATCATGGAAGGAAGCTTATACTGCTCAAAATCTAGCTCCACTTTGTCTTTTATGTAAAGAATTTGTACGAGTGAATTGATAATATGCTACTTTTTTGCTTACTTTTGCAAACAGCTTTTTTTTTCTTTTTAATGTTGTTTCCTCTCAGCCATCCAGTCTTTCTTATAGATTCAAGATTGACAGTGTTTGTTGCCATATGTACGGTCTGGAAACGTGTTTCCCTGTACAATTATTTTTTTACTTTGCTGTCTGCATTGCATCCAGATAAGTATTGATAAATGAATAATAATAAACATATTGTTGACAGCCAGATCTAAACAGTGCAGGGAAATGTGCAATGTGCAGGGAAACAGTACACAGCAATGTAAACAGTATCAATAATGTAAATTGGGTTGGCGAGATGCACAATTTCAAGTTGAGTGCTGCTTTAAGTTTGCAGTTCACAAAGTATAGATGCAGGTTGTATGCGCACAGTTTAAATAGACTGTTAAATGAACTGTTGAGTGCACTGCTGCCTGTGCTAGATGTAAAGTGCAAAATTGTCCTAAAGTAGGACATGGTTATTGACTCCTGTCAGTTGTTCAGGAGTCCAATGTACATTAGCTCTTTTCTTAAATACATACATACATACATACATACATACATACATACATACATACATACATACATACATACATACATACATACATACATACATACATACATACATACATACATACATACATACATACATACATACATACATACATACATACATACATACATGCATACATACATACATACATACATGCATGCATGCATACATACATGCATACATACATACATACATACTTACGCTTTCTTGGTTTTAATGCAGCACCATTTTACAGTGGGAGACTGTGGGATATGACATGATTTCAGGCTCAGATTGATCACTAAGGAACATTTTGTTTGTCATACAGAGCACACAAGTGATACCCTCTGAGACTGACCCACACTGGAATAATTCATTATGTATTTTTATTTGATTTTGAATATGTATTTATTTTTCAGTGCAAGTAAGCAAGCAAATACTTCACATTTGGGCTGAAAAAGTAGTCCAAAATGTATATTCTTCATTAATCATTCTTTGTCTATAGCGCTTATCCCACAGTCAGGGTTGGGGTGGACAGCTTATCACAGCTGGCACTGGGCGAGAGGTGAGGTTCCCCTGGGACCTGTCACCAGTTGATCGAGTGGGCACATAGAGAGACATGCAGTACAACTATTCACACGATTTGGCAATTTGGGATCTCCAGTTAACATTCTGCACATTTGCCCCATGACTTTTGAAGGGATCCATAGGAAATGAGTGCTGAAATGCGAAGGATATGCAAACTCCACACAGAATCGGAATGGAAGCTTCATGCTGTGAGGCCTGAAGTGCAAACCACTACACCTACGTGCTGCCTCCTCCTTTATCTGATCTTTTGTAATCTTTATTGAACATGTCACGTCCATTGACAGTCAAGTATACTGCTTGTCTCCTTGTCTTTCAGGGGAAAATGCTCTGGAACGGTCACTCGTCAATCCAAGCTTGATATACAGACTCAACTTAAAGTCACAGTCATGCCTGCAAGTGATTAACAGCCTTCAATTAACCGACCTTGTGTTTTTGGCCCCTGGGTGAAGCTAAAAAGGAAGAGAATCAATGTCAGTACAGAGAAAAACATGCATTTTCATCACAGAAAGGTCCCAGTCACCAAATGAGTTCACCTCTTAGCTGTTGGACAGGGATCTACACCCATGTCCCACAGACTGGGACAATATAAAACCTGAATGAAGATCTCCAAGTATATATAGAAAAGTAGTTACATTTTTAATGAAAAACAAAAAAGCAATTCATTGAAGCTCTTACAGGAAACTACTGCATCGGAACAGTACTGATATCGGAATGTTTTTGATTCATTGTTATCAGCTGATAACATTTGTATAACAAATTTTATCTCAACATTCACCACCTAGTCAAGCACATATTGTCTCATCATGAACTCACCAGGAAAGAGACATTTATGGCTCCAAACAGGACCAATTAAACATCAGATAATGCTAGACATTCACCCAGTTCATGAAAAATAAATGTGAACTTTTACATTGAAGTCAGGGATGTATTAAAATGTCGCTCGCATTAAAACTGCTACATTTATTTGTATTTTGTTTGTTTTTCACTGAACTGACATGTCAGAACATGCTCAAAGACATCTCAACCAAGGCTGGAAGCAGGAACCAATTAAATATAGCTGCTTTACCGAGTGAGCAATGCTGCTCCTTATAAATGTAGAATATTTTTCACAGCTACATCATGTTACATAACGAATACATTTGGATTTCATTATGAATAGTTTTTCTTGAAACGTTTTTTTTTTTTTTTTTTTTGCTGAGAAAAATTTTGCAGCTGTACCATCACACCGCTCTGACTCTAAACTGTTACATCAGCGAAGGCTCGATGTGGTGCTGATTGTACGCCAAGGTTTTTGGTGTATAACTGCTGCAGAAATTGTCCACGTCCTTTGTTCCTCAGTCCAATTTATCTGGCAAATTTCGATATGTCTGTAACCCAAACAATGACCCTAACTGTAAAACAATTCCCTGCAAAGTCACACCGCTGTATTGGTGAATTTTTATTGTTCCCATCTGGTTAAACGCCAAAGTCACTTTTGTGCATACAGCCGGAACATCTATCAGAGAGACCATTTGTTTTGTCATATTTCTGCCAAAGTTTACCTTTCTTGAACTTCATCATGTTTCAACACAACCCTCCCCAGGGTTTCTTTCGGTAAAAAGATAATGTTGCCTCTTGGCACAAGAATGAAAACAGGGATTTAACCTACCAGTACCTATTCATTTATTCATGCATCAAGGAAACTCATCTGTGGATGGATGGAATTTACAAGCTCCTGTCGCTATTTTCTTCACATTACGTCATGTGATTTGTGTTACACATAAGTATCTTGCCAATTGTATTGAAATATTGCATAATTACAACATCATAAATAAAGAGAGCTTCACGCTGTCTGCTGTTGCTCACATGGTCCGTCCTACGGGTATCTTTGGTTAATAATTGCGTGCCAGAACGTGTGCACGATTTCCAGGGATGGGCCTGATTCCATCCTTTGGGCAACAGTCAATCCTGACAGTAATAAATGTGTCAATACAGCTGTTTGAATTAAACCGGAATCTGCCCGTCCAAATAGTTGCTTAAATTTGTGTGTTCGCTGTGAAAAAAGGACAGAGTTCATGATGTTACTCCATAATTTATCACGGTATGCATGTCTATGACATCAGAGATCATGGTCATTTACCGTTCAGGCTGAAAAATGGCCCTGTGTTATAAGTCTATTACAAAGTAGGATGGTCCTATCAGTGTCACATATGGGGTCAGAAAATTAACAGTTCGCAACATGTCCACCAATTTCATCCGTTAGGTTTCCCGAAAGGAGTACTTCCAGAGCGAGCTCTGGCTTTGGACAAAAGGGAACATGAGTTGTTGTCAAGGCTGCGTTTCTCCAGGACATTGTGTCCACTGTGAACCCAGGTATAAACAGCACATTCTCCACACAATTGCAGTTTTAATTGTCTCGGTGTATGGTTCCAGATATTATTGAACCAGTGTCTGACTTTAACTTTCACAGGGGACAGCAGGCCCAGGTCGCGGGCCGTCAGAGAATATAAAGAGCCCATTACAATGTCTGTTTGAGTAGCTCTGTATATCATTACAATGTCCTCTATGCCACCTCCAAGTGCATTTTGTTGCTCTCTGGAGGGCTAAAGGTTACATGGCGTTCATTTATTGCAGCCATTACATGCACATTCACGCGTGCACTCTCCAGATGCTGTTAGGTTTGGCCAGGATCATCAGAGTGGGACTGACAGATGCCAGGAGTGATTAGATCCAGAAGATGAAGGTGAAGGCTCTCTGCCTGAAATACACCTCCACAGTGCTCTGTTGTCAGCCATGAAATGAGACAGTCACTCGAAATGAGCAAACAGCTCAAGTTAATATCCCATTACAAATTCTGTTTACAGCAGGTGCCTGGATTAAGCTCAGCTCTCCATGACTCCGTCTGGCCAAACTGTTGGAAGGAAGAAGCACTGCCAGAAAGATTTCCCCTGAAACATAAAGAGACATACCCGACATTTCGAGCAGAAAGCTGCATATCCGGTACAGCCAACTCTCTGCCAGTCATGTCTGAAGTCTCTCTCCAAAAACCATTGGAAAGACGGTCAGAGTGGCGCCTCCTGTTGCCAGGGAGTGGCAGTATGCCACTGTGGCTCACCTTGCAGCCAAACAAACACCAGATAACATTAATTACTGTGTATTTTGGATGACATCCTCTAATCTGTGCGAGAAAAAGAAAGCTCTCCAAATGCATTAGGAAATTATGTTGTTCTTCAATGGAATAATTCTTCACACATGATGAAGATGATGCCTCCAGACTGAATGTGACATCATATGGCTTCACGACCAAAGCGTCGCATTTCACATCTGCGTTACCTTAAATTTAATTCCTGGCATTGGTTTTCCCAATTGCCTGTCATTCAACCTCTTCACGATAGTTCTTTTTTTTTGTTCCTAATGCTGGATATCCTCATGCTTATCCTATGTTCCTTTGCATGTGTTACTTCTGTTACACCAGCACCTCCTTCTTTCAAGTTTAAGTATTGTTGCCTGTGCACTCTCTCCCATTCCTACGAGTGTCTGCGAACCACATTCAAACCTCTGGTTGATCTCTAACCACGCTCCCGGGGATCTCCAGTAGTCACTGAACGATAACCTTGCCAGCTGTGAAACAGCCAACAGTGTTAAAATGCTAAAGTTGTCTATGCCCTGGTTTTCAATCCAATTACAGTTAAATGTAACGCTATAAAATGCAGGGAAGGTGATGAAAAAGTTGATTATTATTCAAGATTAGGAAGACAAGATAAATTATATCACTAACTCGATGATGGTAATGTTTTGTCCTCCTACCTTACCTTTCAGGCCACCTATTTGTCTCTGTCCATGTACATCTTTCAGAATAGAAGAAAATGCCGCACCATTTTCTGTTTATTTACTTATATCTATTTATTTCATTCAAACTATTTACTTCAAACATGCGGCTACACGAATGAAGTTTTTGTACACAGTCAGAAATATTAGGAGGTTTTAGGCATGGGGTGCTGAAGGAAATCAGTTGAAAGCGAGAACTTATACAGCCTGAATGCAAAAAAAATGGTTTTAATGTAAACTTAAGAGTCTTCAATGTTCAGTTATATGAAGAATGTTACTGTCAGACTTATTTAACTTTCATTATTTGAATCCATATTTTTTGCCCCGTGTAGCACGATCTCCAATGTGCTGAAATTATGTTGTGCTGTGAGCACAGTAGCTGTGTGAGCTGTGCCTTGCAATTTCATCGAATGACAGCCATGGTAAATACAGACACTGCCTGTTGGAAGATTCTAAGGATGAATGTATTAATTTCCTTTGTCCATATTTTGGATAGAGTTTGTGCTCCCAATTGAAGTCATCAAAGCACAGAACTAACCGTGCTGATTGTTTTATCCCGCTCCATATTTCATTGTGTTGGTGACTCTGCTGGTGGGACTCAAAACAAAATATCTTTCTTCAACTTCGCCACGATTTACTTTCACACAAAGAGAAACCACTGTGATTTACTTCTCCTCCTTCCCATATCTGGGAAGAATAAACAACAACAGTAATTCAAATGGAAATAATCTCATCTGGAGTCGATAGAAGTGAACATGATGCTCTTTCATGTGTGTGCACACAATTTAGTTGCAGAGAAAAAACAAACAAACACATGTATTCAGGGAATTATAATTATTTCACAAGGAAAGCAAACACATTATTTTCTGTTATTTTGCATTCACAACGATTTAACCTTGGATCTACACATAGTTTAAAACATCTGGGTCCCGTTTTTTGTCTGTCATCGGTACCAATTGTTTGGCTGTATCAAGAAATCAATGTACCAACAATACATCTGACCAAACCTCATTACACCAACAACATGGGTGCACAGATGGGCGTGAATAAATTTGCTATTCAAGTGACCTGGATGCTGGATGAGAAGTCGTCTATGCGTTTTAATTTTTTTTTCGCACTGTGCATGTGCTCAGCAGATGAGGCGGTGCATATTGTTGTCCCCAGATACCACGGTAAAAAAGAAATTCTAACTGTGTAAAATGCCATGTGACAAATCAGAATAAGTCTCCTCGTTTTTGTCTTTTGTAGTGTAACAAAAAAAATTACAGCATTCAGAATCCCTATTTGAAGAACAGAAGAAAAAAAAAAAGAAAAGAAAAAAAGAAAGAAATCCTTATAATTAGACTTTTCTGCAGTCTCACAAACCCCCTTGCCTAGATATTGTTCTTTAATCCAAGTCTTGCTTCCGTTTGCCAGTCATTTGTGCTGTGCAACAGTCAATAATGGCAGCATCAAACACATAAAGTGGAGGGGCGGGAAAGGCTGACAGCATGGCAGCGTGGCTAGGTCTTAGCCTTTAGATCAGTCAGCATGTAACACAAAATGACAGGCAAAGCTGACTCCAAAAATCAAAGCCTCCTCTAGCTTCTGCATTTTCCAAATGGAACTATTTGAGTGGCTTAGAAAAACTTCAAAGCTGGGAAGAAGGGGACTTTTTTTAATTTCAGATAAGGCCCCCAAGCTGAATGTGAACTGCTGGAAGTGTAGAAGTTCACATCTTAATCGACGTGACCAGCAAAATTGAAGAGCATAGAACTCATCTTCCCAGTCCTGTTTTTCTTTCTCCCACCTGCCCTCCTCCCCCATCCTTCTCCCATTTTTTTTTTAATTTGTATAATCGCGAGCCGATGCAGAAAGTCTGCAAGATGGAATTGACACAGTGAAGGAGTGTGTATTGATTTAAAAAGCGTTTTCCTTGGTGCACAACACATTTACTAAGTTAAAGCCGCAGCGGTATCATCAGCTCTATCGATTTCTCTGTGATGCTGTTGTCATTATCAAGCGACGATAATCTCTCTTGAATCAGCCTTCCTCCAGGAGCAGTGGAGTCAGTTGCTCCCAGTGCATTAGGCTCTTGACACAAGTTCGTCCTGCTGTATTTAAACCTGAATAATTAAACCTCAAAGATATTTGGGTTAAGATTATCAAGTGTTTTGAACAAACACAATGAGGATATTATTTAGGTACTTTCAAAAGAGATGTTTGAGTGATAAAATGTTGTGTTTCAGTTCAAAATCTATTGATTTTCATCATTTCATAAAGCATGAAAAGGTTAATTCCTGTATGTTTCAACCTGCAGTTTATCTCATCTTGTACAGTATGTGCAGTCGCCAGAAAGATAGACGTTTAAAGTCAGTCCAATATAAAACAAGAACATTGCAAAAACTAACATTGGGGGCGATTGTATATGAGAAATCTATATGCAGTGGTGTGCAGAGGCCTGGTGATGCCCGGGGCAAATCTTGATTGTATCCCCCAAAGACTCAAGTAAAAGGCCGAATATACTGAGAAAATATTATGAGAAAGGAAAGCATTTTGAATATATGAACACAGATGAAACATGAGATAAACCTGTTATCTGCTTTTTATTTAGATCAATAAAATTGATCAGGTAATTTTCCACAAATTACACCTCCTGTCCCCCTCCTTGAGCTGCCACCTTATCGTGGTGGAGGGGTTTATGTGTCCCAATGATCCTGGGAGCTGTGTTGTCGGGTGCTTCATGCCCATGGAGAAGGTCCTCCGGTGGGCTTCGAGGAGATTCTGGTCCACCATCCGGCGTCTCGGGGGGGGGGAGCAGTGCTCCGTCAACACTGTGTACAGTGGGAGCAGGGCGCTGCTGACCTCAATGCTGGACGTTGTAGATCGGTGGCAGGAATACTTCTCAGGCCTCCTCGATCCCGTCGAAATGCCTTCCAATGAGGAAGCAGAACCAGGGGACCCTGGGGAAGGTCCGCCTAACTCCGGGGCTGAAGTTGCTGAAGTTGTCAAAAAGCTCTTCAGTAGCAGGGCCCCAGGGATGGATGAGGTCCACCCTGGGTTCCTCAAGGCTCTGGATGCTATCGGCTGTCCTGGCTGACACGCCTCTGCAGCATTGCTTGGATGTCGTGGACATTGCAGCTGGACTGGCAGACCTGGGTGGTGATCACCCTTTTTAAAAAGGGGGATCGGAGGGTTTGCTTCAACTATAGAGGGATCACACTCCTCACCCTCCCTGGCAGGGTCTATTCAGAGGAGAGGAGAGGAGGGTCCGCCGGGTCGTTGAATCTCGGATTCATGAAGAGCAGTGTGGTTTCTGTCCTGGTCGTGGAGCAGTGGACCAGCTCTTTACCCTCAGCAGGGTTCTCGAGGGGGCACGGGAGTTTGCCCAACCAGTCTACCTGTGTTTTGTGGACTTTGAGAAGGCATTCGACTGAGTCCCGCGGGCAGTCCTGTGGGGGTGCTCCAGGAGTATGGGGTACCGACCCCCGTTATACGGGCTGTTCAGTCCCTGTATGCCCGGAGTTGGAGCTTGGTCCTCATTGCTGGTTTTAAGTCGGACCCGTTTCCGGTGACAGTTGGACTCCGCCAGGGCTGCCCTTTGTCACCGGTTCTGTTCATAATTTTTCTGGACAGAATTTCTAGGCGCAGCCAGGGCGTCGAGGGGATCTGGTTTGGTGGCTCCGTCAGGCCATGATCTCCAGCTCTCACAGGAGCGGTTCGCAGTCGAGTGTGAAGCGGCCGGAATGAGGATCAGCACCTCCAAATCTGAGACCATGGTGCTCGACCGGAAATGGGTGGAATGCCCACTCCAGGTCGTGGAAGAGGTCCTGCCCCTAGTGGTAGAGTTCAATCATCTCGGGGTCTTGTTCACGAGTGAGGGAAAGATGGAGTGGGAGATTGACAGGCGGATCGGTGCACGACTGGTGTGGACTCTGTACCGGTCTGTCGTGGTGGCCGGAAAGCAAAGCTCTCAATTTACCAGTCGATCTACGTTCCTACCCTCACCTGTGGTCACGAGCTGTGGGTAGTTACCGAAAGAAAGAGACCGCGGACACAAGCGGCCGAAATGAGTTTTCTCCGCAGGGGGGCCGGACTCTCCCTTAGAGATAGGGTGAGAAGATCGGCCATCCGGGAGGAACTCGGAGCCGCTGCTCCTCCGCATAGAGAGGTGTCAGATGAGGTGGTTCTGGCATCTGGTCAGGATGCCTCCTGGACGCCTCCTGGGGGAAGTATTCCGGGCATGTTCATCTGGGAGGAGGCTGCGGAGAAGACCCAGGACACGCTGGAGAGACTGTGTCTCCAGGCTGGCCTGGGAGCACCTTGGGGTCCCCCAGAACAGCTGGACCATGTGGCTGGGGAGAGGGAAGTCTGGGCCTCCCTCCTCCAGCTGCTGCCCCTGCGACCCGACCACGGATAAGCAGCAGAAGATGGATGGATGGATGGATGGATGGATGGATGGATGGATGGATGGATGGATGGATGGATGGATGGATGGATGGATGGATGGATACACCTCCTGTCACAAAACACTTGAACTACTTCAGTTTCAACATAAGCTGTGAGAAATTCTTTTCAATGCTCATTAAAGTATGTTGGTCAGTTGCTCATGTGATATAGCAGACCTCAGATATTTTTTGGA
This sequence comes from Fistularia tabacaria, assembly GCA_901007705.1. Lineage (NCBI taxonomy): Eukaryota > Metazoa > Chordata > Actinopteri > Syngnathiformes > Fistulariidae > Fistularia > Fistularia tabacaria. Next base: position 40,431 of record CAAKHD010012178.1, read on the forward strand.
TTAATATCAGTTTTGAAAATGACCTGTCACAGCTAGCAACTGAAAATGTGATTGTAAGCAGCAATCTGTATGAAACGCAAAGTGTCAGAAACATCTCAAAAAAAAATTTCATTAAATATCACAAAAAATCTATAGAAAATCAGGGCATGAGGGACTGAACCAGAGGCATCGGCCAAATCCAGCCAGGCAATGTTTAGGCTGCCCTCGCTAGATTTAGTCTCCCAAATTATCTGACTGAGAACTGGTGTGTTCCAGACATCTAGAGAAGCCTGGAATTCCACCTCTCTGGACAGAAGTGTCAACATATCCGTTCTCTGTCATGTTTGAAGTCATCCTATTTGCCAGTACAGAGTCAAATTGTCTTTCGGCACAAAACAGCCTTCAGCCTTGTTCCAACATGATGGAATGATGCCCTTTTTCTAGATCCGTCTGGAAAGCTTCCAAAGCCCCCTTCAGGAGCATTTGTTTTTTCTTATAAACCTTGTAGGGTTTACCACTGGGCCCAGGCGCAGATCCTGTTCTGGCCTTCTTCACCACCTCTATGACTTCCTCCCGGGAAAATGCACCGATATTGAGCACTTTTCCAGGCTACTCCACGTTATCGATGTTTGGGTCACCATCCAGGGCCTGATTTCTGAGGGTGTCATTATGGGTCTCCCCCAAGAATGCCTCCACATCCTCCTTGGACGTAGTCAGCAATCCAGACTATGTTTTCCCCAGCAATTTTCTCTTGGGCAACTGTGCTTACTCCTGGTGTCGGCATATTTGATAAATACAGATTTTTGTACTTACTCACATTCTAAATTTCATTTGTGCCAAAGAATGTAGAAAGAAATTTCTATGCGGTTGATAAGGCTGTTCCCTGTTTCCCAGCAGAGTGGGTTTCAGTTATTGGGAGCTTTCGGGAATGATAAAGGAAGAGGGACTCCCATAAATAAGAAATCATTTGTCACTATGCTGACGGATGAAAATAGTATAAATTAGCATAACATGGATGTACATTCTATTGCCATTGTGAAGGGTAGGTTCACAAATCTACACACCAGACTCACAAAGAAGGCTCACAAAGAAGAGCTAGAAGTAGATGTGGAACTGTATGCTTGCTTTTGTGTTTCCACCATCATTTTTTTTTTCCCTTCTCAGTTGTACCAAGGTTCTGACTGAGGCTTTGGTCACATAAACGCTCTGTCACTCTGTCACATGATTGATAAGCCCAGTGAACCGGGTATGACGACTCCAGCATCCAGACAGAGAGGCAGCTCTCGTGCATTGGCGTGCTTGGAATTATAATCCCAGACAGTGAACTGAGGAATCAGCATCCTTGTTCATTGCATGCATTTCTGGCAAGACCAAATATGGCAAGAGTGGACAGTTGAATGGCGGTCTCCTCTGTACTGCTACAGATGCGCTTCCTGACGGGCTGTAGATCAGAGCTCACTTCAAAAAGTGTTCTTGTTAGAAGGTAGAACTTGGGCAAGATGCTATCATATGTTCATTGCTCCAGTTATATCAGAGAGGTTTGGATATAGCAAGACAACTCTCCAACAAAAAGACTGAGAGGTGGCTATAACACATGTGCACAAACACGACAACACACACAGAGTAACCTATTTCGGCAGCTATCTTTATGTTAACACTGTGAAAAAAAAACAATAAAAATGCATGAAAAATGCATGCAATAAAAGTATATCAAAAAGGTTCAAGTTAAATACTTGCATGATTGATTCAACGGAGACACTTTTCAGCTCAGGCTGCATTGGTACGGGATTCCAGTCATATCACCATGTTCATGGTTGATCTTTTTTATGTATTTATTTATTCATTTTGTCAGCCAAGACCTCTCGACTTGAGACATCGAGCTGACATGACACAAGACATGTTCTCGTTTTTAAAACTCAAACGTAAAAGCTGATATTATTCAAATCTTTGCACAATTCTCTCATGGTGACGAGTGAGAAGTGCTCCTCCATACTAATATATCCAGACCTCAAAATAGGACAACAGAATGGCACAAATATGGAATTTCTATATTGTTGCTGAATCCCCAAATTATCGTTATATGGAAACGGACGTTTTACTTGCATTATCCTTTAATTGAGTGGATGCTCACATGAAACCATTTTAAGCTTTTAAGCTGTGAATTAGATGATATCACTAGAATTTAATACACTGAGATCCTGGGTTATATATATAGATAGATAGATAGATAGATAGATAGATAGATAGATAGATAGATAGATAGATAGATAGATAGATAGATAGATAGATAGATAGATAGATAGATAGATAGATAGATAGATAGATAGATAGATAGATAGATATAGATATATATGCATTGATAATCATCAATGGGCACTTTTGCATCAGCTTTATGGGGGCAAAGTTATAGTGTTGTGAACTAAGTGAAGTCAGAAATCCCTGCGCCAAGTGGGCTAATTGAAACTGCCCCTGTGAAACATCAAGATAGTCTGAAGTCACACATGCTATGAAAGTCTTGCTTTTTTCTGAGTGGACCTGAGGATGGCCACCCTGAAGTGTTAGCCATAATGTGATGAAAGAGTTTGGTTGCCGAGCGTGGTACAGTATCCCCCCAAAGGATCCCTTGAGACAAAACCCGAACAGGCTTAAAATGATTTAGAAAAAAAAACCTGACACTCGGTCAAGCTGGGTAAGCAAGTATTTCACCAGTCAAGCCTCCCAAGGGGAGGAGATTGCCAGCAGCTAGAGTTGTGCAGATACGGCACCTTCCGCCTGGACTTTCGTTCTAAATATTTAAATAATCTCTTTAAAGTCCTGGGATTTTTTTAACAGTTGTTTTTCCGATTTTGTTCATAGTTTCGATTTGATATTTGATTTCCTAAGTATGAATTCTGTTGGTCTAAAGTTATAATTTAAATGCATTAAATTGAGTCTCAATTCATCTCAATTTGCCCAAATTTGCCCTTTAGCTGTTTCATCTCTGCATTAATGGAAATGTTGATCAAGATGAAAGATGTTTTTGAGTGGAAAAAAACAATTTTGTCCTCTACCACAGATTCTTGCAGCTTTATTTTCATGTAAACACAAGTCTATAAAGAGCACATTCCTGAAGTTCCACTGGACGAGCCAAGAAGGCAAACTAATACTGTCAGTGTAATGGGAATTTCCCCGCAGAAAGAGGAGATGTTTTGTTTTGCAGAGAAACAACCCAAATCAATTCTCTTTCTTAAACTCTTTTCATTGGACTCCGGTAATTATGGTGCAAAGATTCTGCTAATTTGCTCTGCTCTGCTCTTTAAGTAAACTAATGGAATGGGCAGGCGGCCATCTGCAGGTATTAAGCATGGTACCCTTAACAATGGGTGAATTCCACTACTACTTATTTCGAATATAGCATGGACACCTACATCAAGCTAAGCCCACATAACAGTACACACAGTGTAACAGTGGCCCATCAAAAAATCCTAACTCCATAATTATACTTTTTAATGCTATACTGTATTCATTGAATCATTTTGAATTGATTTTTTTTATTTCATTTCTTTTTTTTTTTTTATTCACTGATTGGAGAATCTGATTCGTGGTGCCCCATTCTTTCGCTTTACTGTTTTTCAGCATCAATCTGCACTGCAGCCCGAGCTGACGTTCCATATCTATTATGAGACAGTGCCGTATTATTTGTATCGAAAGTAATTGTCTGAATACACCCCCACCTCGCTTTCTTCTAAGCTACCGCAGCCCTTATTCGAAATGCTTCTTACCCTTTTTTTTTTTCAACTCAGCCACTCATGTTCTTCCTTGATTTCAGAAGGGGGATAGGAAATCTAATCATCATTACGAAGCTGTTTTTAGACAGAAGCTATTGCTACGCAAAAGTTCAAACACACAAACACACACACACACAGACAAACAATGACAGACAAACACTATGCATCTGTTTTAACTGGCAGTTATTTTACAAAGATTATTATACATCGACGCACATTATGCTGCATATCTTTTCAGCCTCATAGAAATACCATATCTAAAAAATAATTTTGCTGAAATTAAAACATTGAGTTTGTAGAGTGTCCAACGAGTTGTCTGCATAACCGGCATGCAAACTGCACAGATGTTTAAGATTTTTTATTAGACTAAATTAGTTGTGTTTTCCTGTGTATTTCATTTAATTGATGATCTGAAATAAAATACTTGGTTTTCCAAACTATTATGTATGCATTTTGGAATGTTTTGGGTAAAATCTGTTTTTTATGGAAAGGAAAACTGTCTTGAACAGTTCCCAGCTTGTATCACTAAGTTTGGGCTCTTCTTAATTTGGTCTAGCTGTTATCAAAGCCTTATTTTTAATTTAATGAAAATCAAAACTGCCCGCTTAAGACAAGAATTATGTTTTCTCTGTTTATGACCTGCACACCCACAACGAAAAAAAAGGAATCCACAGCATTTACCATTTCATCATTTTTAATAAAAGTTATTATGAGGGTGGGGAGAATAATTATAATATCATTATTATCATTATATTGTGATCATTTGAGAATAAAGTTGAGTGGTGAAGAATAAGGTACAATTTTTGGTGATTTATGATTCATCATGATTTTACTTCTGTATTTACCTATGTATGACTCCATTGATTTATTTTATTCTGCCTTCTTCTTTTCTTCCTTTTGTCTTTCCCCTTCAGGGGTCGCCACAGGTAGTCAACCTTCAACCCTATTCTTTGTATCCTCCTCCCTCACGCAAAACTAGTTTCATATCCTCTTGTAATATCGCCGTTCTTACTCATGGAATCTTTCAACTCAGCACTTACAAAACATGAACCATTATCTGAGACAATCATCTCCTTACTACTGAAACTCTTCCGTAGACATTCAATCGGGGTTGCTAAAGTTGCTGAGGTTACCGGGTAAGAGTCCATCCATTTGGAATGGGCATCAATCAGGATCAAAAACATGTGACCCATAAAAGGTCCCTCACAGTCCATGTGCATAGTCCATAGCCCACTCCCAAGGGTGAAGTGATGCTGGAGCTGGTAAGTTGCGGTGTTGTTGGCAAGTGCTACATCCCTTCACCATGACTTCAATGTCATTGTCAAGCTTTGGCCACCAGAAATAGCTTCGGGCTGCTTTCACTCTGGTGATGCCAGGGTGACCATGATGCAGCTGGCGTAGCAATGCTACACGACCTGGCGGAGGTACCACCACACGCGACCCCCAAAATACACACCCATCTTGTACACTTAATTCAGTTTTTCTCACGGCATAAGGTTGGAATGCTGGGTGCTGTGGTGGCCAACCATATTGGACAAACTGCCTCACCCGGGACAGCAGGGGGTCTTTCCTCCATCATCAGGATTCGGTCCTCTTCCTCTCTCGTGGAGGGTGGCTGCGGCAGAGGGAGTCAGCTCAATGAGTCGGCATTACTTCGTTGTTTCCCCGGCTTGTAGACAACCTCATATTCTTATCCTCTCAACGTTACAGCCAAACATTGAATGCGAGGAGATGCAATCTGGCGCACTGCTTTCATCTCATCAAAAAGTAACAGTCACAGTTTGTGGTCTGTGCAAATGACAAACCTCCTTCCATATATGTATTTATGGAAGCGCTGGATGCCAAACATCACTGCCAGTCCTTCTTTTTTCCAGTCGTGGGTAGTTTGCTTCGCTGGGTAGTGTTAGTGACATGAAGCTGATGGGTTGCTCTTGCCCGTCTGGCATGCGATGAGATAACACTGCCCAAACCACGTAAGGCAATGCATCACAGGACAGTATTAAGTCTTTATGGCTGTTATAATGCACTAACACCTCTGACGATTGCATGAGTCTTTTGGAGTCCTTAAAAGCTTTCTCTTGCTCCTCCTCCTAACTCCAGTGTGTATCTTTTCTTTATGTTTATTTTACTTATAGTTTATGTAAGGGAGCTAATAATGTCAACAGGTTTGGAAAAAATCTATTGTAGTAGCTCAGTAAGCCGAAGTAAGACCTTAGCTCTTTGACATTGGTGGGAGCTGGTGCCTGTCCTATTGCCCTTACCTTGTTTGGCAGAGGATGGAGCCCCAAGGCGTCCATTTTGTGTCCCAGGAACTCGCTCAATGAAGGCACATTTGTTGCGCTTGAGTCGCAAACCTGCCTCCTGTAGCCGCCTGAGGCCCTCATTCAGGGTCTCCAGGTGCTCGTAGACACTTTAGCTGGTCAGCAAGATGTCATCTAAGTACACCGCCACATTAGGGATTCCCGCCACCAGACCTTCCATCATCCGTGGAAAAATGGGTGGACTGGAGGAAGCACCAAATGGTAGGAAATGGTGACATATGGCTTTGATACTTCATCCAAAGTGACTTGTTGATATGCGTGACTGAGATCCAATTTGCTGAAGTTCTGACCCCTGGTCAGCTTCTCAAATAAGTCCTCCAACCTGGGAATCGGATACTGCTCTGGCTTGGAGACTTGATTAACTGTGAGCTTGTAGTCTCCACAAATGCGCGCCGAACTGTCATGCTTCAATACCAGCACAATGGGTGCCGCCCACTCTGAGAACTTCACTGGTTCAATTATGCCCTGTTTTGCGTCTCTCTAGCACTGTCTCTACCTTCTTTGTCATGGCATCGGGTACTCTCCTGGGCTTGTAGAACTTTGGAGCAACGTTCTCTTTTATATAGATTTTTGCTGACAGACCTCTCCATGTCCCCAGTTCCTCTATGTAAACCTCTTCTTTCTGCTTAAGCACATTCTGTAAAGTCAGCTGAGGCAGTTCCATTTTGTGGACATATACACAGTTCATTTCCAACTCCTTTAGCCATGCCTGACCGAGCAGGTTTGGTTTCCTGCCTGCTACCACTACTACTGGTAACTGCTTGACTTTGTCTTTGTATGTTACAGTGACATTTGCCAACCCTAGCGTGGAGACTCTTTCACCTGTATATGTTTTCAAAGTCAATGAGCAGTTTTGGAGCTCCTGTGCATTTCCAGTTGTCCATAACTTGCTATATTCCGCTTTTGTCGAAATTGTCACACGACAGCCAGTATCCACTTCGAACTTGACAATGTCCGTATTTATGTCTAGATGTGTGATAATAGGGTCTACTTTGGCCATTTTTGACCCTTTTATGTTGTGTAGTGTAAACACTTCTTCACTGGGCTGTGGATCAGAAGACTCACTCATATGATGTGCGCATTGCCCCGTTTCTTTTCGGCCGTCTTTTTTTTTCTTATATATATTACTTTCCTCCCCCATTTTCTGCTGATCAGTAGGGGGCACGGACTCGCACATCTTCTTCATATGCCCTTTTTTTCAACACCCATGACACCTTTCATGTAGAAACCAACAGTCCCGAGCCAAGTGCTCACCTCCATACCTATAGTTGGACACCCTTGCCTCTCCGTCTATGTTCCATTTTCAACACACGTTTCATGTCTGGCTTCTCTGATCTTCTCTCCAAAACATCTCACATGTGCTGTCCCTCTGACGGACTCATTCCAGATCCTATCCATCCTCATAACTCCCAAGGAGAACCTCAACATTTTCATCTCTGCAAACTCCAGCACTTTCTCCTGTCTTTTTGTCATTGTGACTGTCTCCAAACCATAAGACTGGTTTCACCACTGTCTTGTACACCTTTCCTTTCAGTCTGGCTCATATTATTCTATCACATAGTACCCCTGACACATTTCTCCACCCATTCCGACCTGCTTGAACCCATGTCTTTACCTCTTTTTCACAATCTCTGTTGCTCTGGACTGTTGACTTACTGCTCTCACTGCAGATCACACTGCCATCTGCAAGTATCATGGTCAATGGAGATTCCTGTCTAACCTCCGTCAGCCTGTCCATCACCACTGCAAACAAGAAGGAGCTCAGAGCTGATCCCCGATGAAGTCCCAACTCCATCTTGAACGTCTCTGTTACACCTACAGCAAGCCTCACCACTGTCTCACAGCCAGCATACATGTTGTGCACCAATTTAACATACTTCTCGGGCCACTTCAGACTCGGCACCCTGTCTTATACCTTTTCTAGGTCTACAAAAGCGCAATACAGCTCCATCTGACCTTCTCTGGACTTCTCTATTAGCATTCTCAAAGCAAATACAGCATCTGTAGTACTCTTTCTTGGCATGGAGCCATACTGCTGCTCAAAAATACTGACTTCTGCTCTCTGTCTACATTCTACTACTCTTTCCCATAACTTCATTGTATGGCTCATCAACTTTATCCCTCTATAGTTACCAGAACTCTGCACTTCCCTATCATTTCTGAAAATGGGCAACATCACACTTCGTCTCCATTCCTCAGGCATCATCTCACTGTCTAAGATCCTGTTGAATAATCTAGCCAGAACCTCGATTGCTGCCTCTCCTAGACACTTCCATACCTCCACAGGTATATCATCTGGACCAACTGCCTTTCCATTCTTCATCCTCTTCAATGCCCTCCTCACTTCGCTTTTACTAATCTCTGCTACTTTGTGATCTACAATAGTCAGCTCTTCTTCCCTTCCCTCTCTTTCATTTTCATCATTCATCAGCTCGTCAAATTACTCTTTCCATCTTCCCATCACTCTTTTAGCATTTGTCAATACATTTCCCTCTCTATCCTTAATCACCTGCACATCCTTTCCATCTCTATCTCTCTGTTTTGTATAAATCATTCTCTCCCTCCCTACTGTCCAACCGAGCATACAAGTTATCATATGCCCTTTGTTTTGCCTTTGCTATCTCTATCTTTATCTTATGCTGCATCTCCCTGCATTGCTGCTACCACCACCAGGTCTCCTTATCTTCTTTCCTTCCAGACGACACACCAAGTTCTCTCCTACCTGTCTCCCTGATCACATTAGTTGTAGTTGTCCAGTCATCTGGAAGCTCTCCCTGACCACCAAGAGCTTTTCTCATCTCCTCCCTGAAAACCAGACACCATTCCTCCTTTTTCAGCTTCCACAGCCTTGTCCTCTGCTCTGCCTTTGTCCTCTTGATCTTCCTTGTCACCAGAGTCATCCTACAAACCACCATCCTATGCTGTCTGGCTACACTCTCACCTACCACTACTTTGCAGTCACTGATCTCTTTCAGATCATCTCGATGATAGTATGATACTATAGATGATAGTACAACTTAAAACCTACTTCTAAGCTTCTGGCCTCACTACTTTTCCACCTGGTCTCCTGGACACACAGTATATTCATCTTCTTTCTCTGCATCATGTCAACCAACTCCCTACCTTTTCCTGTCATCCTTCTAATATTCAATGTCCCTACTCTCAATCCCAGACTTTTGCCTTTCCTCTTCTCTCTCTGCTTCCTAACACACCTTCCTCTTCTCCTTCTTACGACCCACAGTAGCCCAATTTTCACCGGTACCCTGTAGGTTATCGGCACCGATGGCCGTCGGTGTTAGCCCAAGCCTCGACCGATCCGGTATGAGATTCATAGGTTTGATTCGCATATTTGGTTTTGGCAAAAGTTTTACGCCGGATGCCCTTCCTGACGCACCCTTTGCATTTATCCATGTTTGGGACCGGCTCAGGGAGACACTGGCCTGTGCCGGCCTGAGGCTGCATTGCACTTGAGCCTGTGGATATTAAACATTGGTCAGTATTGTAAAAGCACTTGCTCGTGGGTGACAACCTTTTCTAAAAAAGTTTACCCGGGAAAGAAGCGCCTCTCAGCTCTGATGGTTTCAAATTACTTCTGTGGCTACTTTCAAATTAAAACCATGCCTGTTCTTGATACCCTTGCCAAAAAATTGCCACACATAAAATTGTAACTGGCTGAGATAATGAAAAAATACAGGCAATAAGAAAAAGCACACCCAGCAGAAAACGCAGTCTACAGTACTCTGCAGAACCAACAGACATGGACTTTAATTTTCAGTGAATGCAATCAAACAGTAGCTTCCATTTTGTTGCTGCAGATTAAAAAAGGTAAAATGAAAAAAAGAACAAGCACTGCAGTCATCTCCTCATGGATTTGATGACAGGCTACTTATATCTCTTTTATTAGGCTCATACCCACTGAGATAGGTCATGAGGGAATGCATCCTGCCATGTTTTTATTGTTCTGTGGTGTTTATTGTGGGGCATGCCTGCAAAATGGCAAGCATCCCCACCGACAGACGACATTAATGAATATGCCATTCCTCCATCCACCCGGTGAGCAGGATGCAAGCGGCTGACACTCAGCCAGTTGTCTTGCGGAATCCGATAGATTCATCCCTGAAGATGAGACTGAACTTTGCTCTGCAAGATGGAAATCATCCCATTTTCAAACAAAGCTTGGAAGGTTGAAAGGCTTCGTAGGTGATGCTTTATTTTTTTTTTTCACCCAATTTCTTTTTATTTGTCCTGCACACACCAGTGCTGGCATGAAAAGGCACCAATCAACCAAAAAAACGTGATGATTACAGCAGTAAAAACGGTAACATATTTTTACCATTTTGTATACCGTTCAATATCCCTTGCTTTCAATTTACTTAAATAGTTTGTTTTCCAAAGGTATCTTGTATGTTCATAAATAACAACGGTATATCCAGATTATTGTGAAATAACCTCTTTATCAGAGGGTAATACAGCATGTAGAATCTTAAATGATGTGCTTTTTTAAGAGCTTCTGTAAAGGAGGGGGAAAGTGAGAATGGGTTTATTGGGTTTATTTATTATGCAAATATATATGTATATATATATACATACATACATACATGTATATATAAATAAGCAAATACATGGAGGGAGATGAAGTATCAGGTACTTTATTTCAACCACTTACAGTCGTATTGTTTTTAAAACATTTTAGATGATACCTTATTCCTTTAGTTTTACAAATACTATGATAAGATATATTCTGAGCAGTCGTGCTGTTTCTGAAACAAATATTATATCCCCCAGACTAAAATGTTTTTTTCATTTTTCCTCTTGTGTCAGATTAGCTTCTTTTGGTCTTCCTGGGGCTAAATATCTAGGCCATGCCTTACCAGACCTGTTCCAGGAATGTTTTGCAAAGAGGAATTCGTACATAATGTAGGCTTAGTAAAGTGTATGTCATGCCACATAAAAAGACAATCAATCATTCACTCAGTCATCCACACAGGGACAATTTAGAGTCTTCATTTACCCTGCTGCATTTTGGACCATGGATTGAAATAGGAGAATCCACGAAACCCACACAGACACAAGGAGAACAAGAAAACTTCAAACAGAAAGGGACCTTCTTGCTGTGATGCAGAAGCACGAAGCATTGGGCCACCCTTGAGGTTTAAAACCATCTAAGAAATCATTCGCACAACTATGAGCCATACAAATAAAAAAAAGATAAAAAACATTTGAAAAATCCCAAATTTGCTGTTATTGTTGAGTAAATATATTAAAAAAAAAAACGTTTAAAAAGTATATAACGGTTATTTGATGAAGGGAAGTTGATTTAACACTGCAAGTGAAAAAACAAGTTACTAAATGGGAATAAATGCAAGAAAACACCACGGAATTATAAAATTGGAGGACTTAATTATTGCTTAGTACATGGAATGGAACAGAATATTATTTCAACAGAGATAATACAGATGAATATAGTTTACTTACAAAGAATGCAACAAATGTCCTATCCATGAAGTTTATAGCCATTATGAATTTTCAATTCTTGTACCACCTGCACATCTGGCAGCCATGGTAGTTAGTTTCAGCAGCTGCTCTTAGCTGTCTGCTACAGTGTAAGCTGAGAGCGCTGCAAAATAGCCTCGGCACCTTGCTACCTGCCGACAGATTAAAAAGCCATTGCTGTAAACGTTTTCACCTCCTGGTGATTTCCTGACACTGAGGGGAAATAATTAAAATTGTTCTTTTTTTTCTGTTGCTGTAGGTCTTGGGTTATTAAATCTTTGTCTGACAAGTGAGTAAAAGTGTAGGTTCTGCTCTTCTCCTGCTGTCTTCAAAGTTAAATAGAGATAATAGCTTGTAAATGTGGGACCACGTTAAAAGCCAAACTGTGCTGCCGAACATGCTCTGCACAAAAAACACCCAGTCGTCATATCTTGTTTCTGTAGCTTCATCATTTACCTCAAAGCTCTTCCTTGCATTTTTCACAGTCTGAGGTGAGCCTTTACTGCACCAAGGGGAAATCAAACCAAGCGGATGAAACAAGGAGAAAGGACAACAAAAAAAAAAACTAATCTGCGATGATTATGAATTTGCCAATTTGAGAGGAACATTTGTTAGTTTTTGTTGTTTGTCAAAAATTAATGCATTTTTATGACTGTGTTATCAATAGTCACACACCCTATGGGAAATCCTGAATTTCCATATGTTTATGTGGTGGTATTAAACTGGTTTAGGTCTAGGCACAAGCACCCTCAAAACAACACAAACAAATAAAAAACAGAAACAAACAAACAACTGAATTTGGGCCCATTTCTCACCACAAACTGCTTAGAAATGCTTTTTTTCTTTTGTTTCTGTGCTGTCAAATGAAATCCTTCCGTCTTGTCGGAAATGTGGATACATTAAAGGCATCGCCTGAGAAATATTGCAACTATAAATTACAAGACCTGACAGATTTTGACACGACCTGGCATGCAACCCCCATCCCCCCCAAAAACCCCACCCCGAAACAACATGATGGCGTTTGGATAATTGTCTGAGTTTTGCATCCAATGAGCATTGTTTTATTCTTTTGGCATTTGACTCACTCAGTTTGCTCACTCATTCATTTGTCACTGTACAAGTGATCCGCTGAGAGGAGAGGAAATTTCAGATTCAGTTTTGCTCCTCTAGCCCATGCTGAATGTTGCTATCAGCGATCATTGTAATGACACAGTTACAAAAACAACCATTGACTTGATTGAATCACAAGACCAAAACAAACATCCGTTGTCATCTGCCGCTTATCCTGCTGTCAGGGTCGTGGGGGATGGTGGAGCCTATCCCAGCTGTCATGGGGCGAGGCGGGGTACATCCTCATGCATGGTCTCAGCGGTCTCTCCGAGCCTTATTTTCAAAGATTCAGACTACATCATCAGGAGTACAGCAATGTCATCCCCAATTTTGACACCTGGTGTGCCATCTGGAGATCAATGCCAGTGAGACAAAGGAGAAGCTGATCGACTTCCGGAGGTGTGCGCCTCAGGTCGCACCGGTCTGACATCCAGGGTCCGGACATCGTGATTATGGAGAACAGATACCCTTGTGTTCACCGAAACAACAAGCTGGACTGGTCTCACTGGGCGTGTCCCGTTAACTACCTTCTATGACTTCTGTATAACAGCAGTCTGGACGGGACACAACTTTGACTACCTGGGGTAGCATCTGTGCTACTGCCACACCATCACTCCGTCACCCTTTTTTTTTTTTTAAATTAATTGATTAATTAATTAATTTATTTATTTATTTATCTATTTATTTTATTTTATTATTTTTTTGTGCTATCCATGTGTAAACGTGCATGTATATGTGTGTATGTGTATATTGTAGTGGTATATTGTGTATATGTGTATATATACATATACATATATACATATAAGAAAACAGGATATGTATATATATATATATATATATATATATATATATATCCTGTTTTCTTTCTCTTTTCCCTCTAATGTTGCTGCTACAACACCCAAATTTCCCCTATGGGGATCAATAAAGTATTATCTTATCTTATCTTATCTTATCTTATCTTATCTTATCTTATCTTATCTTATCTTATCTGACACGGTGGTGGTGTCTGCCCTGCTCTATGCAGTGTTCTAATGGGGCTTTGGAAGCTCTGCATGACACTGTGGGGGCTTTAAGCAGCTCCTTCGGCCAAAGACTGTCGCATCCTCGCTGCAAGAAGAAACGCTACCACAGATGCTGGAGCTACAGCTGTTCAATATAACAAGCACCCAAACCCTTTTTTCTCTATGTAGCACAGTGCCGATCCTGTTCCCCACTGCCTCCATTCCTATTTTGAACGACTTCCCTCGCAACTTAATAATAATCTTATTTCGATTATGTTTATACATTCTCCAGGACACCTTAGTCATTATATGATGTTTATTCATTCTCCAGGACACCTTAGTCACTAGTCATCAATTCATTTTTACTACCCACATCTACTGTATACCTGTAATGTCTGTAACCGTTCTCAACACTAGAATTTCTGTCTTTTGTTACTTTTCACATTTTTTATGTTTTGTTTTCTATTTTTTATACTGTGCATAGTCTTGTTCATTTGTATCTATATCCTCTTCTGCATATTCTTCTCTATTATTACTGTTTGCACACTTATCTACGCTGCAATGTTGATGTGGCAACTGAATTTCCCTGTGGTGCGGTCAGTAAACTGTATCTTATCTTATCTTATCTTATCTTATCTTATCTTATCTTATCTTATCTTATCTTATCTTATCTTATCTTATCTTATCTTATCTTATCTTACTTTCAGACCATTTTGCATATTACCATGATTAGTGAGACTTACGTAGCAAACATTTATGCTATATAAAGTCTTTCTCATTGTCAACATCACACATGATTCTGAACAAGCAGTCCAGAGAAACGCCAAAGTCTCTTTTAGGCTGATTAAACACTCGCATTCACACCCATAATGCGACAGCTGAGCCAATGTGGCCTGCTACTTAGGAATACAAGTTTTAAACCAATAACTACATCTTGGGTTTCTCCAATAGAACTTAGAATTTCCCTTAATCCATGAACATCTTTTGGGCATAGTTCCTTGATTTACATTTGTTTGCAAGAAAACTTGTATTTAGTCCAGTGTCACACTTCTGAGTCAGTGCTTGGCAGAATGGTGCTTGGCTGGATGAAGTGCCCAATTTCTACAGCGCAGCTCAAAATACGTCCCAAATGTAGTACTGCCAAACCTATTTGAAAACATCCTTATATGACTTTTAAGATTGCTTCAGTTCACCGAGCTTCTTCTTCAAAAGGCGCATTTTTCCTCAGACAAACAATACAATGTGTTTATCACAGATAAAAGTAAGGAATATAAACTCAAAAGAATCTCTTGTGGAACAATGAAAAGGGGTCTGTTATTTCTCCCCCTAACTTTGGAGTCCCCAAAGCAGTCTGGGCAGAGTTCCAGCCCGCTTGCAAATCAAAGAAAAGGGAAAAGACTGCTTTGAGCTGTATGTGATGAATGACTACTGCAAGCTAAAATTCTGAGAGCACTTGTTTATAGTGGGGAACATAATGTACCATAAATTCCACCTCCACTTTTTCAGCTTTCAGATAACATTCTATCCAATTCACCGGTGCTTTCTCTGCTGATTAAAAGGCACTCTCAAGCAAACAGTTTTGCAGCCAGAGCTACATTGCTTCTCACTTCCTCTCAGTGTAGCCATTTTTCTGTCTGTACTTGGTTCTCTCTGCTGGTTGGTCAGTCGTATCTTTCCGATTATTTTCCATCTGCTGGCGCCCACCCCCTCACTATGCACTTCAGTGCGGCTAGCAAGTGGCATAATGCTGAACTAACCGTGTGCAAATTTGCTACTTTTATGTGCGATACTTCTTGAACATGATTTCTGACTGTGTGTAGCTGTTGTCAATCCTCAGACTCCTCATCTTGTGCAAACATCTTACAATAATCCTGCAAGAAATTCACATCTCATATTTATGTATGAGGAGGCCCTGCAATACTTTTAGTGGTAAAGCACATTTATTGTTGCAGACGGTCTCTAAGTTGCGCTGCAGCTGTTCCCAAGCAATCTAGTCACTGTCCAATGACTGTCAGAGACACGGTGCTGGTCAAAGCAGAGCTCAGGAAGTGGTCAAGGATAGGGGGAGGTTAAATACGAACTACACAATGCAAGAAAACTACCAAAATTAGTAGTCTGACAGTCTCATTATGAAGAAATGAAGAAATGAAAACCCTAATCAAGGCCCTTTTAGGAGTGCCTCAGCCAGAATTTTCAGCATTTATCTTAATTTGGAGCATCCACTTTGATTGACAGATGAGCCGGCACAGACATTATGTCAGGGTAACACGTGGGCTCAGTGACGGGGATCATTACATTTGAATATTGATATCAGAAAATCTCTTACATGTAGGTAAATCATAGATGGATGAGGTGCGTAGCTGGAACCTTGAATTCTGAGGTTATACAAGGTGTAAAATAACAGATCATTGGTGCAGTTTGAAACTCATTTAGATAATACATGAATAAATGAATAAACACATGAACAAGCAAGCAAACAAATAAATAAATAAATGAATAAATCAACAAATAAAACTATGATATTGAAATGTAAGATGGTGATGTTAAATTACCCTGCTGTCACTTGAAAATCAAAGATAAATTATTTGGATTAAAGAATGCATTGACTGCAGAATTTCAAGGGGGTAAATTCTTGCTTTTTTTAAACTTGTGATGTCTTTTGTACAGATATTAGTCATGAATGGATTGCGTGAAAATCTTTTAATTTACTTTTGGTTTTAAACTCAAATTCACGTAGTCAGTGCCCATGCGTGACTTTCAAACCGTATTCTGAGAAGATTCAAGGGATTACATTCAATAATTTTCATTTAATGATCCTTTTGAAACATAACATTTGCATTTCACACACATACTTTGAAATTAAGGAATGATAAGCTATTCACAAAATAAAAATGTGTCTTTTAATAGTTTTTACACCAATAAATTAAAGTTAAGAAACAAGTTAAAAAAAATCCCATTCAAACTATTGAATTATATCTTTCTCAACCTCCCTTTGCCCTAAATTGAAAATCAAGAGTATTCAAATATCTATTCATTCATTCTTTATCTCTTGCTTGTCCTGCAGTTGTAGCTGCACAGACGCTGGACCCTCTGCCAGCAGTCACTGGGCGAGAGGTAGGGTACAGTCCCTCATTCACTTGTCTGGGCAGGTCAGGGTCTTCAGTTAACCCACTGGAGAACCCAGAGAAACCTATGCAGACATGGATGGGGCACGGAGACTTCATACAGAGAGGCCCCTGTGGGGGAACCGGGGAACTTCTTGTGGGGGATCAAATATGAAAATTCCTCCCCATTAGAAGAGATGCGAATCTGAATTTGTTGTGAGGCAGAAGTGACGACCGCTGCGCCACCCCTTGTCGGATTAGTTTTGGTGTTAATGCTGAGTTTAGTCATGCAAAGTGGTGTTGTGCTACTCTGCAAACTGAGTGTTGTGCCTAATTTAAAGAAGGGTTCCCCTAACCGTAAAACTGGTTCCCCACAGGGAGCTTTTTTTTTTTTTCTTAAATTTTACTTTCCTTATGTAATGATGGCATTCTGATTTTTTTTTTTTTTTGACCGCAACGATGTAGAAGGCCCAGCAGCGATTCCACTTCCTGAGGGTGCTCAGGAAAACCAACGTGGACAAGAAGCTGCTTGTGATCGTCTACGAGGCAGCCGTCGTGAGCATCCTGACATACCGCGTGACAACGTGGTATGTCAGGATGGATGGCGGCTGACGGGAGAGCACTGCAGGGAGTGATACACACAGCCCAAAAGATCTCTCGCCACTTTCTACCCAGTCGAAAGGACATTGCCAACTCTCGCTCCCCGAGCAGAAAAACAAACATCATCAAGGAAAATTCCAATCTCGGCAACCACCTGTGTGAGCTGATGCCCTCCGGCCAGTGATACAGGACGCATGAGCCGCACAAACAAGACTCAGGGACAGCTTCTTTCCCAAAGCCATCGCCACACTCAACCAGCCCAAACCAATCCCCGCATAACCCTCCATGCCACATACCTCCAGACACTTTCTCCCACATCACTCGAGCTCAATAACTTGCAGTGTGTTATTTATTGTTTTTTTTTTATTTACATGTACATGCTTAGTCAAGCATGTAGTTGTCAAGTGCAAGATTCCTCATCTCGGAATGTTAACAAGAGCGTTTTACAAGAATGTTATTGATTGCCTCAATTGCACATCTCACGTTATTGCATCACTTTTATTCTTTATTTATTATTCTATTATGTAGAATATTGTTATATTTTACCTTCAGCTTTTGTTTTTGTTTCCTACCCAATGGAGCAGCATGACAATTTTGTCGTGTTTTTGAAATGCGATGACAATAAAAGGCTGGTCTGTTGTATTCTCTGCTATACACCGCACTGGAGGTGGGGTTTTTTTACGTGCGAGGCCACTAATGTGCGATTGTTTCTTTTCTGATTTGCAGACAACACCAGAAGCCTTCATCTTGTTTTGATGCAGTGTATCCGGCTGTAACATCCCTGCAACACCAGGAAATCAGGATTGTGACACAGCAGAAATTTTTGTCAAGACCCTCACAGTCTTGTTGATATTTCAATAAAACTTTTATGTCTTTTCCAGGAGCACTTTTTGGCTCCAAGCATGACTTTGGAATTTGAATTCATTTTTCACATTAGAGCAACTAGGGTTTTGCATTCGCATCCACGGCATTAATACTTCAATTTAATGCTGCAGGTTGTATTTACTGTCATAATCATGCTTAGTTTGATGGTTACAAAAGAAAAGAAATGAAACGACAGACAGACTTACGGCTTGTCGCTTCATTTCGCTTCAGGCTTAGCAGAAATACGTACCCTCTCTCGTAGATCGTTATCACTCGTAGGGGCAAAACCATCTAAAAGCTTGCGGAAACATTTCCAAAATCACTAACCAGTACCTGTCTGTTTCATTTAAACTTTCTTCTCAAGGAGGGAAAAAGACCATGTTGAATGTGTATCTTTACATTCTTTTGAACTGAAGACATGCACCGCGCTCACATTTATTTCACCGTATGAATATAATTCGACAAGCAGGTAATCTCCCCGGCTATGCTGCTCCCTCTTTTCTTTCTGCCTTTCCTTTCCTTTCACACCACAATCTGGGATGCACATCATTTAAAAACTGAGGGAAAACTCGATTAAAAGCTTCAATGGAAGATGAATGGATTTGTTGGACATAGGAAATAGAAATGCTGTCTTAATGTGATCAATACGTCTGTGTTGCTTATACACACACACACACACACACACACACACACACACACACACACACACACACACACATGCAGGGAGGTACATCCTTGTCAAAACCCTCGCAGTTGCAATATATCAGCAACAACTATGTTACTGGATGTGAATAAAATTTAGTATAAGACGGATAATTTGAACAAGTGTAATACTGATTCCTTCACCTTCAGGCAGAGTGTAATAAAGGTTAATTATACTACATGTCAGTTGAGGACACCATCTCATCTGAACCAGAGCCATAAACTTTAGGATTTCCCTTGGACGGTTTTATAAAGATTATAGTTCTAATCTGAATATTTCATTTGAGACTGGATTAAGGCGGCAAGGTTGTGCAAGAGCGAAACTTGGGTCCCGTGTCTCTCCATCTTTTTAGTGTCATCCAGACATCCATCGCTCAGACATAGCAATGTCTTTCTTCTCTCGCAGAAACAGGTGGAAGAGAAAGCAGTTGTGTGATCTTTCGAAGGAGGCGGATGATCAGTTACATCACCTCTTCAATCTGACAAATTAAAATATTCACCGGGCAAAACTCGAGTGTACAGCCAAGGGGTTTTTTTATCCGTAATCTTGCGATTCAATGTGTATTACATTTTTTTTGGCTTGCTTCTACCTTCCATTGTTTTGTTGTTGTTGTTTTTTTTTCTCTGTGACTCAAAATTTAGGATTCAAAGTTGAAGTACAAGCTTCAATTCCCTTTTTCTATGCCTTCCAGTCTATTTTTGTCACAAATCCTATTTTGTCATCCGCGTTAAAAGTATCGTTGTGGTGTTGGAACAGTGGCTGTTTAATAAACACGGTTGGTTGTTACCACAGCAGATTTTCTTCTCCCTAAATGAATTGTCACACAGCCTCTCCTGTTTCAAGACTCGGTTATTTTAACGTGTTCCCATACAAATTCTTCATCTTTATATTTTATATATATATACCCTTTGGAAAGAGAGCAAGGTTGGAAGCTTAAGAGAAGGTTTTAAATTGTTCTATCAGGGTGTCAGTCTACCTTCTGCCACGGAACGTGGAAGTCCAACGAAGCCCCGCTGCTCATCCAGCGGTACCTGGGCTAGGCTACAGCATCCCAGGACCCTGGCAGGGAGCTAAGTTCCTGCTCTGTTCTTTCTTTCTTTCTTTTTTCAAAGGGAGTGATGCGAGTCTACACAGCTTTCAAAAGGACAAGAGGAGAAGAAGGGCGCGGGACATTTCTTGTGGACGCACATCACTTCCTGAGGGATCCGCAGTTGAGTTCTTTGCATTTAGCCGAGCTAAGCTGTTGAAAGAGCTCACAGTTGCGGCCAGTTTTAAATGGACCCTAAAGGTACTCGCAGAAAACGAGTAAAGCCCGCTGGAAGAAATGTCACAGGCGGGAGGTGCTGGATGTTCTCCTGCGAGGACTTCAACAACCCACTCCTGCTGAAGTACCATCAGATTCCGAAAGACCAGCACAATAGAAGAGGAAGCTGAT
Source organism: Fistularia tabacaria (assembly GCA_901007705.1). Classification (NCBI taxonomy): domain Eukaryota; kingdom Metazoa; phylum Chordata; class Actinopteri; order Syngnathiformes; family Fistulariidae; genus Fistularia; species Fistularia tabacaria. The sequence goes on from CAAKHD010012178.1 coordinate 60,808, forward strand.
GACGAGTCACCCGGTCGGTCAACGCAGCAGTCCATAAGTCGACAGTGAACGGCTGATGATAGACGCTCTCTCTCTGTTAGCATAGCAATGCAGTTGCCGCACGCACGCCAGCGACTCTTGCCTCATCGCGTTTTTGTTTTTCTTCATTTTTAAGCTCATTTTGACCTCTGTCTTCAGTGCTACCTGTCCTCGCTCACGTCTCTCAGGCTCAAATGGGGAAGGGTGGCAGATGACGAGTTTTTGCACTGTATTGCAAAATGAACGAGACTGAGCCCAGGTCAACCTAATGACGTTGCTACCCAGACAGCATTGCGACGTAAACAATAATGGAAACCTGCAGGTTAAAAGGTTGTTTTTTTTTCAATTTCATACAAACCAGTATGTTGAGAGATTGTATTATCATTTTGAAATAGGTGGTACGATTATTGATCAAATCGAACCATAACATCTTGGTAACCGGGGTTCCCTTTATGTTGATCGGCCTTTCGCTGCGATTGAGCAGAACAGTGTATTTTGACCCTTTGACTTATTTTACCCCCATGTTTGACAAGAGAGGTTTTTTTAACTCAAACCTTCCTCTTGTCTTTCTATGTTGTCTTTGAATGTTTGTTTTTAAGTCCCAGTGTTTGAATAAAGTGATTTTTCAAACTCAAGTCTTTCTTTCTGTCTCCCTTTTAATCTTTTATCCTTTCTTTTGTTCTTTTTTTAACCAGGCCTATTTTTTTCATAGTTTTTAAATTACCGCACTCTGTCTACCTTTGAATAAACAGACACGTAGATGAATAAATAAATTAACAAAATATTAAAAGTTTATGAAAAGTCACTGGATATAGAGGGATGACAAATGGTGACATGTTTGTGTTTCATTAAGTCAAATAACAATGCAGGAAAACGATTTACTTTGGTAGTTTTCTCCTCCAGCTGCTCCCCCCCGCCCCAACCACTTAAATGTACCCAATTAAAATGGATCGCCTGTCACTCAACACCTGGTAACCGCTACATTATGAGTGGCAGCCTCTGCATCATGCCTCATTCGTTTTCATTACATTTTCACGTAAATCAAGGGCAGGGGTTCAAAATAAACCCTCATAAAAACCACGACTCGTATGTGTGGAACTATTGGAGCTTTTGTCCCCGCAAGCACCCCCAATTCACAGATTTCATGGATAACTTGCCCTCGTAGCTAGATTTCTCACACGATGCAGACCTCTACAAAAACACAAAGACAGAAACATCTGCACTTCAAAATATGAAATAACTGAATTTCAATTAATTCTCATAATCTACAGTGACTCTTGAGATTTTTAGAATAGGCCTCCTTTTTATCATTTTGAGCTGGAAACATAGTACACTTTTTTTCCAAGAACCTGGGGTTAGCCCCTACCCCGATTTAGATGCACAGAAGAGCATAGAGATCTCGGTAATGTAAAAAGAAAACCAAAAAAAAAACCACTGGGTAAAAATGATGTTTAATTAATAAAACATCCAAACAGCATCACAAGCAGCAGTAAACAAGAATAACTCAGGATCACTATTATCTTTATCCCCACCAACATTCCGGTCCATTGGCAGTGGTCTACAAGGCGGCAGCTCTGAGCTTCTTGCCAACACATTTATTTCCGTAGTCGTGCTTCTGCCAGCAACACACTCCCAGACATGAAAGGTCAGTTTATTCAGGACGGGAAAGCAAAGTAATGAGACCTTAAAAGACATGTTTCTTTTTGGTGTGATGCAAGGAAACAAGGCATCAGCTTCTTGGAGGAATTGTTGTAAATGTGTTTTCCATTAACATCTGAGCTACAAGAAAGTGTTACATAAAAAAATGTTGGATTAGACCTTTAACTAAAGTTTTTTTTGTTGTTTTTTTTAAAGAAAAGTGGTTCTGTCTTTTTAGATCTGCAGAGCCCTGGCAGAAGACCTTCACATGACAAGCTTGCTATTCAATATCAAGATATTTTTTTCCCAAGATTTATATTTCTGTGAATTCAGTGTGCTAGTCTCAGTATTATTCTTTTGGTAATGATGTTTTTCTGCGCAAAATGCACTATTCAAATCAAATAAATAATAAACCCATAGTAAAGAGAAAAGAGAGGGAAGATATCTGACAGATTTCCTTTTCACTTTTAAATGTTCATTTCTCTGTTCCCTCCATCTACATATGTATACACCGTGTTAAACTTAATCTCAAAACAGTTCGTTCACACATACATATTCAAGTATTACGTGAGATGAAAGGTTCTTGTGGCTCTTGTTGTTTCAGTTTCCACTGGTGTGGAAGAAGGACCCCATTACTTGAACTGTCAGCAACCCAGCGCAATCCTATAAATACACAGAGGCTTACCCTATACAAAGCTGGAATACCGGGATGGATGTGAGATCCATGCAAATGGATAATAATAGTGTTCACTTACAGATGTGATGGAGAGAAATTGTCACATTCACCTTTGTAGCAATGGTTACCTTTTGATAATTAGTTCGATTAAAAATTGATAAGAACCCATTGTGGAAGATTGGCATTGAGATTTTCTTTCTACTGATATGTTGGTCTGACTGTTAATTATGGAACCAGCGAGAGAGTTCCACCAGGGCTCAGTTCCGTCAACTTACTCGGTTCCATCAATGAGACCAGAGGCGTTCAGTGACAGCAGAGGAACTGGCTTGCTTTGAATATGCTCTGAGAGAGAGACAGTTTGTTCCAGAAGTTATTGACTGAGTTTAGTTTCACACTGTAAAATAAAAAAAACAATTCAAAGAGACGTAAAACATCGGTTGGAAAATGTAAACAATTTGGTGACATGACACAGATGTTCAGTGAAAGACCATTGATGAATGTCAAAACAAATCCCTAAATCACATGATTAAAAAAAAGCGAGGTGTGAAAATCAGAGCTTGTTATGAGATTGTTGAGCAAATAGTTTTATGTTATCGAGGGGGATTAAACTCATCACAAAACAAACAATACAAAAAATACTATCACACTCCAAAGATGTGCACAACATTCATGGTATTCTTGTATATTTCTTTTTATTCTCAAAATATTAATTTCATTTTCTGGAACTGAAAATTCCCAGCTCAAAAAAAAATGTCTAACAAGAAAAGGGAACATTATCGCCTATGCTATTGAAATGGTCATTTTGTGGGCAATAATATATTGTCTTGTTGGATAACGGAATTTACGTTAATGGGATCTGATCAGAATGCACTAAAGATATTTTTGTACCACAAATCACAAAAAAATACTGTACCTAAATTAACACACTTCATAAGTATGCAAAAAACACTTTTTTCACATTTCAAAAAAAAGAAACATGTGGATTTGCCAAAATTTGAAGACTCGACCATAACATTACAAGTTCAATAAACTGCAAGTACTCATACTAAAATGATCGCAAGAAAGGTCGGAGAGAATCTCTTCGGCTTCAGCAACCTTTGTTCGGTAAACACGTGCATGTGAGGAGAATACGATCGCTACCATGTATCGATTTTCAAACACCTTACAAATGAATTCATATGGAGAAAAATGTTTCCTATTGACACATGTTAAATAGTTTAAAATTGTTTTGAAGGTTGACCCAATGTTAACTGTCAGGATCGGTTTCTGAAATTGCCATTTGAGCCAAACCACTCTATGGAATCAATGACCTGAATAAGAAGCAATTAATTGACCTTGCAGTCCTCTGTGATGCCACAGCATTACTTCTCTACAAATACAGCATGACTGTTGAATAAGAACATGTCTTCGCTCATGCTCAAAGGGGTTGGATCAGCTGCAGGAAACAATGAACCCTCGAATTGATTTGGCGGTTGCAGCGAAGCTGAGTGTTTTGTATCCCAGCTCCTCCAATCTGCATGTCATGTATCTTTGGGCAAGACATAAAACCCCCAGTTGCTCGAGATGGTCTGGTTAGCAGCTTACGTGGAAGCTCTGTCGCCAAGGGTGATCGATTGTGTGTGTAAATGAGTGATGTGTAAATTACCTGTGTAAAGCACTTTGAAAGCACAAAGCACTATATAAGTAGAGACGTTTCATTTTATTTAATCTTTCCTCATTTTATTTTTATGCAGTAATTGCTCAGCAAAGCATTCTTCTGTTTGGACATTATATTTCATTTGTTTCTTGGGTTTTCTGAATAGGAATTAAAAAACAAAGGCGAACCATTTCCAGAGATTCGGAAATGAAGAAGCATGCTGTATTAAAAAGAGGCCAGTCACCGAGATAAGATTAATTTGCATATTCCATCACCTGAACGTGTGAGAATCTTAACAAACATACCTAAGCTCAGTATGTGAGCATCGTAAGTGCTTTCTCTCAGTTCACAGATGATTTTACACACCCGTTGACTGGAAAAAATTGTGTCAAGGCTTCTTCTCATTGGACTCATGCTCTTGTCACCTTTGGATTTCACGTGTAGGATCATTGTTGTTCTGGTGCACCACTTCACCGGTACGTCGAAAGCCCCTCGAAAAATTTCAGTGGATCATTTTTTACTTTGTCTTGGTGACCAACTGCTTTGGTGCTGGTTGTCCAACTTAGTAACAATATTTCATCTTTTGTCAGTTACTTTGTTGTTGTTAATCTGCGCAGCAGGAGCTTGAAAAATAAAAGAAAATCATGCACATCTACTGCCCAACTAGGGATGGGTGCTCGATCAAAAGCATTGACTCAATAAAGGTTTGAAAAAATCCGCGCACCAAGAGTAGTCCAAAAATAAAGATAATTTATTTTCCATATTGTTATGAAAATGTATGACGTTTTGAGCAGAAATCTGCTCTTCTTCAGATGTTTACCAAACTATGCTACATATTTACATATTTTGGTAGGCATCTGAAGAGAAGCGAATTTTTCAAACCTTTATTTAATCTGTGCTGCAAGGACATAGAACCAGTTGTTGATTGCAGAGATAATGATGATATCTCCACTGTGACCTGTGTCGTTGCTGTGCCATGATCATAGTACTCCATCAATGTCTAGTTGTGACGATGTAGCAGTTTGTGGATATTGGAACACCGGACATGGAATGGTATCTTTGCCTGCTTCCTAGATCCTATGTATCCAGTGGCCTGTGCATGTAGCCAGTCTCTTTGCATTTCAACATATCCAGACTTTACATTTACCTATTGGTAAAACCAATCTTGATAACCCCTGTAGCGACCAAGCCGGTATGACTCTTACTGCTAAACAATTTTATTTCTATTTAATTCGAAGCATCATTGTGTTCATTTCTCATTCATTGTCTACTGCTTCGCCAGCAATTAGGGTCGTGGGGATGCTGGAACCTATCCCAGCTGTCTTCGGGCGAGAGGCAGGGTCCTGGACCGGTCGCCAGTCAATCCCAAGGCCACATATAGAGACAAACAAATATTCACTCTCTCATTCATTACTATTTGAACAAAGAATACATTTCCCCATATATAGATGAATTGTATAAAAGCATAAAATGTATACATATTTAGCCATAGCTTGTCAGAATTCATTCCGGAATCAAATTTTATAGTCGTATGGAGAAGGTCGATTCGCTGCGGCGAACCCTGAAGGGAAAAGCTGAACGGAAAAGAAGAAGAAGGAGAATCTTCAACCATTTTCGTTTGATTTCCCTTTGAGACTTGAAGCTGGTGCAGTATTTTTTCACACGATGCACATTTGCTTGAAATCACACGATGACCACATGCTGACGTTTGAACTTCTCAAGGTCAAAGCAGTACTGCCAGACTTCCTAAAAAAAAAAAACCTTGGACAGAATCATCTGCAGTATTTAATGCAGTATGGCATGATATACTTATCAATCATCATAAATGCAAAGAAAATACCAAGACAAGCACAATGACTGATCGCGATGTAAATGTTTGGGTGGGAGAAACCTATTGATAATGCAAAACCACAGTTGTGTCACTAATACTACAACCACCTTTCAGTTCTATTTGTTCTAGGCATGTACAACTTGTTTTCTTCTTTAAATTGAAAATTGTGTTCATGCCTCGACTTCCTTTTGACTTGTTTTGCAGCGAAAGGGTAAACAAGCATTTAAAGTGGTTACTTGCATGCACATCCATACAGCTCACGACACTCCAGAACATACTACAGCCCCTGTAGTATGCTGGCAGTGCGGCATCAGTTTGGTATTCACCGCTATACCAACTTAATGACATCAGGGAGAGGGCATGCTGACAGATGGCGGCACTCACTGAACTTGTTACAATAATGCCTCCATGGTAAGAGGGGTAAAATGCTAGGATGCATACTTCCTTGCACGGCTGGTAGCAGGGGCAGCTTTCCCACTGGAGGCTGGGGTGGCTACAGAACTGTGCAACAGATTCATTAGACAGAGAGATGCTTGTGAGAATACCTGACGAGTTGCCACTGGAAAGACTTTTCTATTTTCATCAATATCATAATGGGATAGGTGTCCACAGTTGGGATTCATCTGTAGACACCACTGACACAGATATCTTTGTGCATTGAAAGCTCTTTTTTCTATCATTCCATGTAAGACTGAATTGGGGCCTGCAAAGTTCAGTTCTTTTCAGACATTCATACGATTTTACAGCTGTGTTGGCATTTCAGCAAATTTGTTCATGTCATTGTAACAACATTGTCCATAATATGCACTGTCTTGGAAATAAATATTGTTATACCTTGTAATGTGACAGTATTGTATTTTGGAAAAATCTAATACAATGGAATTTTATGGCCTGTGGTAAAATGTTTTGCATTTCAGAAATGTGTTTCTACTGTCTTTTAGTAGTTCTCCACTTACGACATGATCACAGTTAAACACTAATCATCAGGCTTGGAATGCAAAAATTATCCTTGCGATTGCTATGGATTTAACTGAAAATACAGAGCCCAAAATGACAGTATAATAGCATCTTAAACCTATAATACCGTCACACTGGGTGAGATTTGCAGCTGTTTGTATGGCACTTTACCTGATCTAACTATTGCATATAGGCAGAGGAGATTTCCATGTAATTTTGTTATACCACATACTTTAAATATTTGAAATTAAAGATTTTTAATTTTCATTTTAAAAAATGGTGTCAATTCAACCAGAATATGCAACATAAAAAAAAAAACATAAATCAATCAATAAATGGCAATTAGAGTTCAGTCTGTTTTCAGACCACGTGTAGTCAATAAAAGCAGAACAATAATTGTCTGACATCTTGATATCTGTCATTTAAGAATATCTGTCACGGTCACTGAACTGCCTGCAGAGACACATATGAAGGCTATCATAGATCATCGTATGCCATGCTGTTTTGAAGAAATTAAATGCTCGTGATTTCTTTGAAAATAACATTTTTAAAAGACTCACAACTTACCATGGTGCTGTTGAAAGACAAACACACACACACACACACACACACACACACACACACACACACACACACACACAAACAAACGGGCAAACAGACACATAAGGGCACACAGACACATGCACACACACAACACCCACCTACAGAAGATTAGAATGCCATCAGCTATCCAAAGTGCAGTAGAAATTGTCTTTTCCCCAATGTTTATGAACATTGAAAAAAGACTTTAGAAATATCTCAACAGAGAGATGGCATTCAGGCATTTAATATTATGTGCTGACTATCAACGTTCAAAAAGAATTTGTTTGATGACAGGTGGAGCAAAATTCCCTCGGACAGCAGATGTGAATGCGAATCTATATTTTCAAATATGCCTCAAAGCTGGTGTTTATCACTTTCAAAGAACGACACATAGACAACGTGCCATAATGGTCCAATCACAATGACCTGTTGCTTTGAAAGTTGCCAGGGGAAAAGCTTTATGTTGGATTTAGTCGTCAATATTTACGCTGAAGCTTTACGACAATAGCACAGACAGGATAAGCAAGCAAAGATGACACACAAGATAAGATGTGTGTGTGTTACTACACATTTGCATGTGTCTGTCTGTCTGTGTGTGTATGTGCACTCTGCCGCTCTGCAGAAATGGAATAGTAATTACGCTTGCCAGTTAGACGACACTTTCAGATGTGTTTTTAAGGTTAACCCTACATTGTAGTCACTAAAAGTATACACAATGAATAGAAAATAATTGAATCAGAAAAAAATAAGGCAAAGTATACTTTGATTGTATATTCTTTGACTAAAAGTACTCCTTTCTGAAACCTCAGTCACTGCAGGCACATCCGGGTTGTGTCTCCCGCTGTTGCTCCGCAGTAAATCTGTTTGCAGTCCTTGCGTTATTGCCAGTCTTTAGCGGATGCTGTGTGGGTTCCTGGCGCTGGCCTGCAGCTACAATGTCAGCCATCTCTGAAGTGTGAATGCCCAGCTTTCAAAGCACACGCATGGGATTTTATTTGGAGTTTTCCAAAGACTGCCACAGACTATAGGATTATCATTGCTACAGGCTTGTTTTGCTACACTTTGACTTAATGTAACAAGCCAAGCAGCTGCAGGCCAAGTGGAACATGGCGCCAAATCCTGCCAGCCCCCCACACGAAAACTGTTTGGATTCCGGGGGGGGGATGCTAACACAAAATGGACTCGAAGGAAAGTCACGTGTGCAAACTCCCTCCAGTATTGATTTACGAAGGCATGATTCTGAAGCCATTTCTAAATGGAGTGGGCAATACAAACTCAGGTAATAGATTGTGCATCCCAGGATTGAGCTTTAGCTCAAGAGGATAGGGATGTTAGAGTTCCAAAAAGTTTTATTTTTAATGCAGGATGCAAAAACTGTGACTGGATTGGATAAGTCACCTTTATTTTCATGAAATAATCGTAAATAGGCAGAATTAAAATAAAATGCAGCCTCAGGGTGGCACAGGCCAGTGTCTCCCTGAGCCGGTCCTGAGCCTGGATAAATGCAGAGGGTTGCGCCAGGAAGGGCATCCGGCGTAAAACTTTTGCCAAAACCAAATATGCGAATCGAACCTAAGAATTTCATACCGGATCGGTCGAGGCCCGGGTTAACAACGACCGCCATTTGTGCCGATTACCTACAGGGTACCAGTGGAAATCGGGCTACTGTGGGTCGAAGAAGGAGAGGAGGAAGGCGTGTTCGGAAGCAGACAGAGAAGAGGAAAGGTAAGAGTCTGGGACTGAGAGTAGGGACTTTGAATGTTGGGATGATGACAGAAAACGGTAGAGAGTGAAAAGAATGTCAGATAGACTTATGAGTCTGAAACTGGAAATTGAAGGTGTGATGTTCAATGTTGTTAGTGGCTATGCCCCACAGGTAGGATGTGAGTTAGAGGAGAGGGAGAAGTTCTGGAATGACTTAAATGAAGGGATGCAGAATATACCCAGAGATGAGAGAGCGGAAATTAGGGCAGATTTCAATGGACATGTTGGTGCAGGCAATAGCGGTGATGAGGAAGTGATGGGCTGGTTTGGTATCCAGGATAGGAACTCCGAGGGACAGATGGTGGGGATGAAGAAGTGATTGTGGTAGACTTTGCAAAAAGGATGGAAATGGCTGTAGTGAATACTTTTTTCCAGAAAAGACAGGAACATAGGGTTACTTATAAGAGCGGAGGTAGGAGCACGCAGGTTGACTACATATTGTATAGACAGGGTGATCTGAAAGAGATCAGTAACTGCAAAGTCGTGGTAGGTGAGAGTGTAGCCAGACAGCATAGGATGGTGGTTTGTAGAATGACTCTGGTGACAAGGAAGATCAAGAGGACAACGGCAGAGTCGTGGACAATGTGGTGGAAGCGGAAAAGAGAGAAGTGCTGTATGGTTTTCAGGGAGGAGTTGAGAAAGGCTCTTGGTGGTCAGGGAGAGCTTCCAGATGACCGGACATCAACAGCTAATGTGATCAGGGAGACAGGTAGGAGATACTTGGTGTGTCGTCTGGAGGGAAAGTGGATAAAGAGACCTGGTGGTGGAATGAGGAAGTGCAGGATTGTATACAGAGAAAGCGGTTAGCAAAGAAGAAGTGGGACAGTGAAGGGACTGAAGAGAACAGGCAGGAATGCGGGGAGATGCAGCGTAAGGTAAAGATGGAGGTAACAAAGGCAATACAAAGGGCATGCGATGACTTGTATGCTCAGTTGGAAAGTAAGGACGGAGAGAATGATTTATACAGGTTGGCAAAACAGAGACATAGAGATGGAAAGGATGTACAGCAGGTCCGGGTGAAGAGGGAAATGTATCGACAGATGCTAAAAGAGTGATGGGAAGATGGAAAGAGTACTTTGAAGAGCTGATGAATGATGAAAATGAAAGAGAGAGAAGGGTAGAAGA
>CAAKHD010012180.1:4845-19788 GCA_901007705.1 Fistularia tabacaria
CTACACGACGCTCTTCCGATCTTGGTTAGTTGGTTCCGATGGTGGGGGAAGATGCCGGTCAGACCTGGTAGACCCAAGCGCAATATGAGGATCTGCTGGGAACGTCTGGCAGAGTCCCCTGTCAGGGAAAGCTTCAACAACCACCCTCCGGCAGAGCTACAACGACGTCCCGAGGGAGGCGGAGGACACTGAGTCCGAATGGGCCATGTTCCGCGCTTCCATTGTCGAGGCGGCAGCTTAGAGTTGCGGCCGTAAGGCAGTCGGCGCCTGTCGGGGCGGCAACCCTTGAACCCGCTGGTGGACCCCAGTGGTTAGGGATGCTGTCAAACTGAAGAAGGAGTCCTATTGGGCCTTTTTGGCCTGCGGGACTCCGGAGGCAGCGGACAGGTACCGGCAGGCCAAGCGGCATGCGGCTACAGCGGTCGCCGAATCAAAAACTCGAGCGTGGGAGGAGGGGAGGCCATGGAGAACGACTTCCGGTGGGCTTCGAGGAGATTCTGGTCCACCATCTGGCGTCTCGGGGGGGGGGGGGGGGGGGGGGGGGGGGGGGGGGGGGGGGGGGAGCAGTGCTCCGTCAACACTGTGTACAGTGGGAGCGGGGCGCTGCTGACAACGCGGGACATCGTACATCGGTGGCAGGAATACTTCTCAGGCCTCCTCAATCCCGTCGAAACACCTTCCAATGAGGAAGCAGAGCCGAGAGACCCTGGGGGGGGTCCTCCTATCTCAGGGGCTGAAGTTGCTGAAGTAGTCAAAAAGCTCTTCAGTTGCGGGGCTCTGGGGGTGGATGAGGTCCGCCCTGAGTTCCTCAAGGCTCTGGATGCTGTAGGTCTATCCTGGTTGACACGCCTCTGCAGCATTGCGTGGATGTCGGGGACAGTGCCGCTGGACTGGCAGACCGGGGTGGTGATTCTCCTTTTTAAAAAGGGAGATCGGAGGATGTGCTCCAATTACAGGGGGATCACACTCCTCAGCCTCCCTGGCAAAGTCTATTCAGCGGTGTTGGAGAGGCGGGTCCGCCGGGTCGTCGAATCTCAGATTCAGGAGGAGCAGCGTGGTTTTCGGCCTGGTCGTGGAACGGTGGACCAGCTCTATACCCTCAGCAGGGTTCTCGAGGGGGCATGGTAGTTTGTCCAACCAGTCTACATGTGTTTTGTGGACTTGGAGAAGGGATTAAACTGTGTCCCGCGGGCAGTCCTGTGGGGGGTGCTCCGGGAGTACGGGGTATGGGGTACCGACCCCCGTTATACGGGCTGTCCGGTCCCTGTATGCCCTGAGTCAGAGCTTGGTCCGCATCGACGGTTGTAAGTCGGACTCGTTTCCGGTGGGAGTTGGACTCCGCCAAGGCTGCCCTTTGTCACCGATTCCATTCATAATTTTTATGGACAGAATTTCTAGGCGCAGCCAAGGCGTCGAGGGGATCCGGTTTGGTGGCCACAGGATCAAATCTCTGCTTTTTGCAGATGATGTGGTCCTGTTGGCTCCATCAGGCCACGATCTCCAGCTCTCGCTGGAGCGGTTCGCAGCCGAATGTGAAGCAGCCGGGATGAGGATCAGCACCTTCAAATCCTAGACCATGGTGCTCAACCGGAAACGGGTGGAGTGCCCACTCCAGGTCGGGCAAGAGGTCCTGCCCCAAGTGGAGGAGTTAAGTATCTCGGTGTCTTGTTCATGAGTGAGGGAAGGATAGAGCGGGAGATCGACAGGTGGATCAGTGCATCATCTGCAGTGATGCGGACTCTGTACCGGTCTGTCGTGGTGAAGAGGGAGCTGAGCCGCGAGGCGGAGCTCTCAATTTGCCAGTCGATCTACGTTCCTACCCTCACCTGTGGTCAAGAGCTGTGCGTAGGGACAGAAAGAACGAGATCGCGAATACAAGCGGCCGAAATGAGTTTTCTCCGCAGGGTGGCCGGACTCTCCCTTTGAGATAGGGTGAGAAGTTCGGCCATCCGGGAGGAACTCGGAGTAGAGCCGCTGCTCCTCCGCATAGAGAGGAGTCAGATGCAGTGGCTCGGGCATCTGGTCAGGATGCCTCCTGGACGCCTCCCAGGGGAGGTATTCCGGGCATGTCTATCTGGGAGGAGACCATGGGGAAGACCCAGGGCAGTCTGGAGAGACTATGTCTTTTGGCTGGCCTGGGAACGCTTGGGGGTCCCCCCAGAAGAGCTTGACCATGTGGCTGGGGAGAGGGAAGTCTGGGCCTCCCTGCTCCAGTTGCTGCCCCCGCAACCCGACCAAGGATAAGCGGCTGAAGATGGATGGAAGGATGGATGGATGGACAAAAACTGTGCAAATTGTTGAATAAGGAGTTGATTTGGGCGAAAAAATATAATTTTAATAAAAAAATTATTGTAATAATTATTTTTAAATGGTGACGATATATAGAAAAAAAACATTCACTCTGTCATTCACACGTTTCCTCCCCCTGCATGATTTGGACTGCGGGAGGAAAACCGGAGAACCTGGAGAAAATGCAAAACACACATGGAGAACCAACCTCGGCACAGAAAATGCCCCCAGAATCGAAACAGGGACCTTCTTACTGTGAGTCAAAGCCACTGCGCCACCATGCTGTGGCTTCAAAATATTGGAAAAGTCCACTCAGGGATGCTCTGCATGTTTGCCGTTGCATTATCAGGAGTTCAGCAGCACCAGCCTCACCTGTCCAGTTGTTGGCACAGAAACGAAAAAAAACCCCAAAAGATAACCTATACGTGTAGATGCGTGCAAGACCCAGTGGAGATGCGACTTACACCCCCGCCTCCCATCTAAATGTCAGTAAGAATTGATCTTGAGTTAGAACAGGAGCCCTGCAGGTCACTTCAGTTTATGTTAGTCTCAAAAAAAGAGGAGGAAAAAAGAAACTGACAGTGTATTTAAAGGTCAAACTGAGGAGAAGAGGGAGGTCCGTGCATGTTTCCTTTGTGCGCGAGTGCGTGTATTTGTGAAAGGAATATAGCGTTTCATGGACCGAATCTGTGCCGCCCTTCAGTGAATGCCGGCCTCTGAGATGCTCCAGCCTTCTGTTAGATTCCCTCCCCTCACGGACGCAAAACACTGTTTTTTTTCCGTCTTTTCCGTTTGCTTTCGGCCGAGGATATGTTTGGTCTTGGCAGTCAAACTGTTCATATCTCAGTGCAACCTGTGAGGATGCGAGCGACGGCCTCTGAATGACCAAAGAAGGAAGATAAGAAACCTCGTCTTTTCAACAAAACTCCTCTTTCAGTGTAGTTTTTTATCAGGGGACAGGAAACCTATAGAGTCTCTGAGCTCCATTTGTTATGGCTTTGACAGCAGATAAGGGTCATTAAAGTGACATTATAAGAGGACATCACGTACACACATACACACGTACACACATACACACATACACACATACACACAAACAGATACACAAACACAGAGGGGTCTCAGCTCAGTGTTAAATTTAATCTCGGTCTAAATCCACAGGCGCTAATCCTGCCGATTGTGAACCCCTCACTCTACCACACACACACACACACACACACACACGCACTCACACACACACACACACACACACAGTGTTATTAACAGCATCTTTATTATGTGTGACAGTCCCCTCTGAGCGATACTGCCCCCTCAGCGTTTACCCACATAACACCAGCTGAGACGTGAACACACATCTACACACATAAATGCGTGCATGTTCTCAATTGTAATCCGTAATCGAGCTTTAACGCACGCGCGGACACACAAATGTCAGCAGCATTTGAACTAAACCTGACCTAATTTAACATCTTCTTGATTTTTCCTCCCATCAACGCTAAATGAAACACAAAATATAATTCCGGGGACTAAATCCTAGTTCGTAATCTGTCTCTGCGTTGGTCATGAGAAACGGGAATATGCCTTATTTCCGGCACATGTCAGGAGAATGATGTCCGGATCGTACATACGTGTCTGTGTTGTGTAATCCCATGTAATCTGTAATTATACACACGCTGGACAGAGGGACTGGTGTAATCTCTCTGACCTGGGAATGATATGAGATTATATCACCAGTAAGAGCTCCACCCTCTCCAGCAGGATTAATAACATCTTGTTATGGTGAAATGTAATGCATTGTGTCGCTCTGGGGAAGAATTGAGAATTTGTTTTGGACAAATCTGGATCTCCGGAGACGAAGCAAATGTTTTCCCCCGTTAATGCTCTTTTTTGTAGTTTAGAACTAGGTTATTACAGTTTGTTTGAGGGGGTTTTCTTTCCTGCTTTTATTAAAGAAATTCTTTGATCCTCCTCCTCCTCCTTCTGCTCTTCACTGCTAATTCTTATGCAATCTGTGCGCCCTTTGCAGAAAAGATCACACAACAACCTCAAACATAAATACATATGGCTTCTGCAAAATTGCTCGCCGAGACGTGCGTCGATGTGTAATATCGATTTCGGATCATTAAATGAAGATGGAAACAACTCGGTACCGACGGCCACAGCAACAAGGCAGCCATTAGACATGAAGCACCTGCCTACCCGGCCCTGTGCTTTCTTTAGAATAGAATATCTATTGCTTTTAGAAACTGCAGTATGTTTCTCCAACATGGACGGTTTAATAAAGCATCCAGGGTGGGATAAACGTACACGCAGTTCTGTGTGCTCATTCTGGTAATCAACAAAAAAGTACTTTGATCAAGCTAAGTATGTTAATCAGCTGCGAGCGTCCTCATTAACGGGGAAGCATTGCAAATCTCCAGACCAGACGTCAGGAGCCGCGTTTTCTCCATGGAAAACACCTTTCAAATGAGCACATAATCCTGACTGGGTGTGGGTCCAGAGCCGTCCGTTAACCTGTGCATTTGTATTCTCATGACTGCAGTACTTACACAAGGAATGTAAAACACCGGATATTCATTAATTCATTCATTATGTATAATGCTTATCCTGAACCCAGGGTAGTGGTGGTGGGCTGGAGTCTATCCCAGCTGTCACTGGACCAGAGGCTGGGTTCACCCAGGACCGGTTGGCATTTGAACCATTCACTCTCATCCACAAGTCTGGTTCAGAATCAGAATCTCTTTGATCGCCAAATGTACAATGTACACAGGAATTTGACATGGAACGTCCGCGGCTTATAACAGGAAACTTAAGATAAGAATTATAAGTAACAGAAAAGAAACATTAACTTGGCCAAAAAAAGCAAAAAAACACAACTTGGGCTTAGGAAATATAGATGATTTAAGTTTGTTATATACACAATGAGAGGGGCAAGAGTCCTTGGGAATGGTGGGGGATGGGGAATTATGTGGAGATGTTGAAAAAAAATGGGAAAAAACGGTTCAAATGTCTGGTGGTTCTTATCTCGATGGACCTAAACCAGCTGCCTGATGGGAGGGTTATGATCAGGCATTGAGCTGGGTGGGATGGGCCCCCCACTATCATTCTAGCCCGCTGCCCGGATCTGCCATCATGAAGAACACCCAGGGATTCCCATTTGTGGGCCATGCTGCAAACTTTTGGGGAGACGTTCATCTTGCGGAGCAGCCTGAGGAAGAACATCCTCTGGTGTGCCCGCTTGATGACGTATGTAGAGACGTACCAACCGTTCACTCTCTCATTCACAAATCATATCAAGAAATACAACAATTCCTCACTCGCTGGTTCACATGTTATATAAAGACAACCAATCATTCACTCTCTTATTCATACATCATGCAGAGACAAGTAACTGCTCACTCTCTCATACGCATGTCATACAGATACGTACAACCATCCATGCTCTCATTCACACAAGTCAGGTTCTCAATTGAATTCTGCATGTTGTAGACTATTTGCGGGATGAAACCCCCACAGGACATGGACAGCCCACCTGCACTATTACCTGAAATTCACCAATGGGGATCAATAAAACATTATCCTATCTTATCCTATTCCAGCTGTCATTGGGCGGGAGGAAGGGTACACCCTGGACTTGTCGCAGGTTGATTGCAGGACTGCATATGAAGACAAAAAAACATTCACTCAACCATCTTTCCACTTTATTTCCTTTATCTTATATGACTTACAGCAGATCAACACAGGGATCAATCAAGTTTCAACATCTTAGAATATGACAGGTGGTGCGTGGACAAGCTTCCTATCCTGAGAAAGAGCACAAGATAGTCCGGCCAAAATTTCTCAAAAAATTCGTCTGGCACGACTCAGAGGAGCGGAGATCGATCTCAGATGTCGGCCAAAGTTCACGGCCGAGGAAGTCGTCGCGCTCTGCCGCTGCTTCGCTGACACACAGAGAAGTTCTGCTGGGTACGCGAGACATTATCTGTCATCACTTTTGAGTTTCCACTGCCCTCATTATGCAGATTTATGTTTGCCGAAGCGACGGCTCCAGAACATCGCACGAATACACGCCCTATTCCAGCTTTATCAAATCTGCATATCCTGCTGTAAATCAGTAGTTTTAATAATCAGGAGGACACAAGGAGGCACTTTCATGTCTGGAGAACGGCTGAATTATGGAAACACAAAAATCAATGACAGTCATTTGTAAACACAAACACACTGGGGAAAGACTCCCTCCAGCCCCCCCTATGTTTGCCATTGCTTACATACTGAGATGATCATCATTCTGTTTTCCGACTATGGGTTTATAAATATACAAAAGACTTGACAAATCTTAGATTAATATCTAGTTAAATTAGAAATATATATATATATATATATATATATATATATATTTACAGTATGTATACATATATACATATAGATACATATGCATGTTTGTGTATATATCTACACACATACATAATCTGGTGGGATTATGAGATTAATGTATTCTGAGATTCGTTTCCTATTCTGGTGCTATCTGAGGCCTCTTGAGCATGTGGGTATGTGTATGCATGAGAGGGAGGAGAGATTATCGCGATGGAGAAATGCCAAGAGTGTGCATGTGTGCTTGTGTGTTTTTGCGTGTGTTTGGTCTGGATGCCTCAGCATTAACTTGAGATCAGTGTCATGATCTTGATAAAATTGTGTGGATGCATGTGTGTGTGTGTGTGCGCGTGCGTGCGTGCATGCGTGTGTTTCAGGATGGTTCAGCATTGTGAGCGTCATGATCTTGATAACAAAAGTGTGTGTGTGTGTGTGTGTGCGTGTGTGTGTGTGTGTGTGTGTGTGTGTGTGTGTGTGTGTGTGTGTGTTCATGCAAGTGCATGCACGCGCAGGCACACTTGCCGTAGTTACTCACCATGACACTGATAACTCCCTCATCTCTCTGCATGCCACTCTTCATCGCTCCTGTAGCAGTGCTCAGCCAATCAGCCGTTGTATAAGCAAGCCACCAGACGATCACGCGGTGCCGCCAACATCACTTCACACCCCCCCGCTGTCCATCTCAAGTTTGGGCGAGTCGCATCAACCGCCAGTAACAGTAAACAGCAAACACACACGCATATCTCTACTCCAGACTCCTGTGTCCTGATGTAGCCTGGCGATACAAATTTAATTTTATTCAGACAGACGGGCATTAGAGTTGTAAGTGTTTTTTTTATTTTTATATTTTGTGGGTTCCTTTTAATATGAATATATCCAGCGCAATTTTGTCAAAGCAATCACATGCAATTGGTTGAATAACTTTGGGATATGCCCATAGTGTTGATAGCAACAACGTAGCAGATGGAATCAATATTACAATGTAAAATCAATATGAAGGGGCGGTGCAGTGGTACAGTGGTTAGCGCTAACTGCCCATATGTATGAATGAGAGGGTTAATGGTTGCTTGTCTCTACTTTATATGACCTGTGAATGAAAGAGTGAATGGTTGTATGCCTCTATATGTGGCCTTGTGATTGATTGGGGGCCGGTGCAGTGTCGACCCCACCTCTCACCCAGTGACAGCTGGGATAGGCTCTAGCACCCCCTGCGACCCTGACTGCAGGTTTAATGGTTTAGATAACGAATGAACGAACGAAAATCAATGTGACCTCACCTTTCTCTTTCGACGCGGCCAGATGACAATAATAATCCCAATCAACAAGTGCACTGAATTCCTTGTGTCCCTTCTAATGCCAACCCTCTTCATGGTGGTGCAAAGCAGTCAGGGCTTTTGTACAGGGTCCTTTTCATTTTAGTGTCATAGCAGTAACTACAGCAAATCATCAAATGAATCAGTCCTCCAATCTTCATTTCCAACCATCACCTCATCCATCGCGATCCTGTGCCGGAGCAAATAAAATGACCAGCTATTATTCCATGCAATTGGCCCCAGTCTTTTGAAAGAGAACTACTCTTCGGTTTGGATCGGAGGTAAAACAGAGGAGATGTGCTGGTTCTAAGCTGGAGGAGAAAAGAGTTGATTTGTCAACAAAACTTTTATGCCTAAGTGGATCTGACATCTTAGTGCCCTTGATGGCCTCCTGATTTTATGTCTTCAGTCTTTACCAAAGTAAAACAAAAAAACAAGAACTGCCTTGTGTGACTATGAGCTCTGAATTGCAAGTTGTTTTGAATATGTGTGCCCGGTCGCCATCTTGGCTCTGCAGCACAGCATTGGACCAGAGCCAAGATGGCAGATGGCCGCTTGTCTGCAGGCTTTGGATTCCTACAGGGCCTCAAATATAGCAAACAGTGAAAACTGGGCGGAGGAAGATGGTGCTGGGTGGAGGATGCTGTTATTCATTGCCTCTCTCTACATCTTCTAATTTTTTTTTCTGTCAAAATGTTTCTTCTTTGTTTCAACTTTGAATCAATCAGTCATCTTTATCCAAGTTCCCTTGCGCGTTGTTTAAGCATATAATATTCCTGAAAACTGAAAGGTAAAGATGATTTCAATCTAGGTGCCACACAAGGCTTGAGGACGAGAAACATTTTATATTTGTTTTGATTGAATGACAGCATTTTCTAGGGTTGCATGGTGATGCGAGCGGCATGGTGGCGCAGTGGTTAGTGCTTCAGCCTCACAGAACGAAGGGGTTCAATTCTGACAGGGACTTTTTCTGTGTGGAGTTTGCATGTTCTCCCCGTGTCTGCATGGGTTTCCTCCGGGTTCTCCGGTTTCCTCCCACGGTCCAAAAAGCATGTAGCAGGTTAATTGGAAAATTGGGAAAAGTACCCCATATGAGTAAGTGAATGGCTGTCTGTCTGTAAATGTACCCCGTAGGGTGTACCCCGCCCTTGCCCGATGGCAGCTGGGATAGGCTCCAGCATCCCCCGCAACCTTAAGTAGGATAAGCGGCAGATGATGGATGGATGGATGGCATGGTGGTGCAGTGGTTGGGGTTTCTGCCTCACAGCATCAATGCCCCTGGTTCTATTCTGACAGCAGGGCATCATGTTCTTACCCTGTTTATGAGGGCCTCCTCCGGTTCTCTGTTTTTTTTCCCCCCTCCAGACACTCTAAATTGTCCAGAAGAGTGAATGAGAGATTTAAAACTTGTGTGTTTTTATTCGTGTTTAGCATGTTTTGAGAGCACGAATGGCCGCTTGGCTCGATATGATGTGTGAATGAGAGTAAATGGTTATATGTCTCTATACAATGTGTGAATGAGAGTGAATGCTCATATGTCTCTATTATTGGGGAGGAAAGAGAGAATTATTGTTTGTCTTTATGGTATAGTATGTGAATGAGAGTGATTGGTCACTTTACTATATACTGTATTAATTAAAGAATGAATGGTTGTATGTCCCTATATGACATGTGTATGAGAGAGTGAATCGTATGTATGTCCGTATATCATGTATGAAAGAAAGATTGTATAGTTGTATGTCTCTAAATTTGGCCCTGCGATGGACTGGAAACCAGTTCAGGGTGAACCCCGCCTCTCCCCCAATGACAGCTGGGAGAGGCTCCAGCACCCCCATGACCATGAATGCAGGACAATCAGCATAGATAATGAATGAATGAATGAATGAATGAATGAATGGATGGATGGATGAATGAATCAATAGCTTTTTCCCCACAAAGCCCAATCATTTCCACTTATCGGTGATTTGTGCTGTGACAATTTTATTGTCTGAGGTTTATTTTATGCAACCCAAATCATCCTTCAGACCAGGAAATATCATCAGCCATTATCTTTCATTTACTGTCATGATTGTACATTTGAGCTTGTCGAATTAGACACAAATGGCTGTTTTGTAGCTAAAAAGAACATGTTATTCGGTTGGTAAGATAAATGTTGAAGTAATTTATGTGTAAGTTGTGTATTAATAGCAGAACTAACCTAGCATGTACGATTTTTAAAGGAACATCTTTGATTCTGTTTATATAAATCACAGGCTCAGAAGATACAAGATACAAACCTTCTTGTGGTTTATGTCATGGGTCCTTCCATTTCTCCTCATCCTTCACCATTTCCCATCATCCTCCCCGGATCCTAACCCCCAGCGTATCCCTCGCTCTCTTTCTGTGTCCCACTCTCCTTTCTATCTCGATTTCTTTCTCCCGGAGCAACAGTATGTATACACCCGGTTGCCGTGGCAACAAGAGCAGGCCACATGAGCGGGTGGATGAACAAAAGATCCACAGACCCTCATCCATGGAGAGAGCGAGGGAGCGCGAGAGAGAGAGAGAGAGAGAGAGAGTTGGGAGAGGGAGAGAAGATGGAAAATAATTTCATTTTTAGGCGAGGGGTTTGGCGTGTATGGAAAAATGAGGAGGTGGAGGACGACAAGGGAGGGGGTTGGGATAGAGGGCGTAGGTGAGTTTTTATAGATGGAGAGAGAGAGCAGGGGGGAAGGGAGATATGGTTAACACAGCAATGAAAGGAAAAAGGTTGCTATGAATAAAAGAGGAAAAGCTTAAAATTACAATGATGCATTATGGAACGCTACAGCAGTTGAGGCGTCTCAGCATTAAACATAATTTCGAGTCACTTGGAGCCGCAGACAAATGCGTGCTTTTTTTAAATTTTGTTTTTCAAAAAAGGCATTTCATTCTGCTCTCTGAGAGAAAATGCAATGATTTGAAAGTCAATTGGTGCAGAAAAAAATAATCTTCTTTTTTAGATGAAAAATTTTGAAATTGACAGTTGAGAGCTTCTGGCGTGTTGCTGCTTGCGGGCGACTGACAAAACTACAGTGTTTAACATGATGAGGAGCAGCAGCCACACAGACGGGCAGTAATATCCACTGAACAACTTAAGGTCAATGGGTGGACAAATGCAAGGGATGTATTTCTGCTATTCTTACATCATGTGAACACGCATTCATTCATTCATTCATTCATTCATTGTCTATGCCGCTTGTCCTGCAATCAAGGTCACTGGCTGAAGGCCATCCCAGCTGACATTGGGCAAGGTGGCAGTGGCAAGGTTTACCCGAAACCAGTCACCAGTGGATCGCAGGTTCAATTGTAGACATACAACCATTCTCTCTCTCATTCATATGCCATATAAAGACAAACAATCGTTCACTCAGTCATTCAGAAATCATTTAGAGACATAAAACAATTCTTTCACTCGTTCATATGTTGTTCATGTACTGAACAAGTATTGGGTCCGCTTGCAGTGAGGGACTTGATGGGGTTGGAGGTGTTCATTCATTCATTCATTCATTCATTCATTCATTCATTCATTCATTCATTCTTTATCAATAACACTTGTCCTGCACTCCCAGCTTTCATTGGGCGAGAGGCGGGGTTCACACTGGACCCGTTACTGGTTGATCGCAGGGCCAGATATAGAGCCATACATCCATTCACATATCACACACCGTAGATACAAACAACAATTCATTTTCTCATTCGCACGTATGGGAAATTTAGGGTTTCCAGTCCACCTATCCCATGCTTTTGGACTTAGAGGAAACTGGAGAAATCTGAAGGAGAGCCACTCAGACACATGGAGACACTTAAACCCCCCCCAATGTTGGAATTGAACCAGGGACCCTGTTGCTGTGAGGTGGGAACACTGGTTTAAAGAGACTGGTATTTACGAATGTTAAGGGGACATGTCAACATGTTTCGGAAATTCACCTGTTCACCATGATCCCCATGCTAAGTCGGGGGGAGGGAATTTCTTACCTATAGGCCCTCCTCGGTTACTTCTGTTTCTTATCCTCCAATAGGATACGCCATCGAAAGAGGCGGGGCTGGGCGTGCAGATGATAAAGCCACAACTTTGCTGCCGGTTCGATGCTCAGCGGGAGATTACATGTAGTTTTCTCTTCTGAATATAAGTTGTTATTTCTCATAATCAGGTTCTAAAACGTTTACCCCGTAATACTCCCCGTGAGTCCATTAACCTTTGAAGTCCATAATTGCCAGCTGAGCTGCTGGCGCTTCAGCCATGTTTGTCAAAGTAAACGTATGGAGAGCTGATTCCTTGATGATTACGCTGATGGGGCCTCAAGGGCACTGGTGGGAGAGCACGTGAGTGTTGGAATATTCAATTATCCAGCCGATTAAAACTTGTCAGGTGTGTGTGTGTGTGTGTGTGTCTGTGTGTGTGTGCGTGTGTGTGTCAGCTGAAAGAGGACAGACTTATGCAAATATAATTACACACACTAAACCACTGAGGTGCTGCAGGGTGTCTGTGTGTGTTTTTGGAATTACTGGCAGTTGTGGTATGAACTGGTGTTTGCCAAGGGGGCGTGGCTAATAAATCTGGTTTATATGTTTTGTATGTGTATGTGTGTGTGTGTATGTGTATGTGTGTGTGTCTGTGTGTGTGTGAGTTTGTGTGTGTGTGTGTATGCATATTTTAATGTGCGCATGTGTGGGTGTTGACGCCCCGGGAACGCTGTTCCTTTCCTCACACCCCTGTTCGGCATCCCCCCCTCCCCCACGAAGCCTGCCTCCCTGTATGTCTTAAGGGAACTGAAGAAGCTCAAAGGAGACAGGGTTGGATGTGTGTATGTGTGTGTGGGGGGGGGGATAAGGACACGGAGGATGAAAAGATGAGTGGGAGAATGAACGAGTGAACCCAGGAGCAAATCAGCTACTTGTTACATGTACTGATATCCTGATTATAAAAAAAAAATCAAAAAGTCCCCCCCCCCAGTATCAATCAGGAACAGGATGCTGGAATCGCAGAATTTGGGGAATTGTATTTTTTTTTCATCTTGTAACCTCATCGATGCGCAAAAGCAAAAGAAAAACTCATCCTGTGTTTAAGTTGAGAAGAAGTCGCTGACCAAAATGGACTGTGGGTAATCTTGCCAGCTTGAATTTTCTTTGTGAGCAGCATCCAGGAAAAAAAAAGCGTTTAAGTGAAGAAAGCCAGATTTTTCGTGTGAGGATTCCCAGGTCATCCTTGGCCTCGGCAGCCGTCACTACCCCCTGCTGTGGGCTGTGTGTGTCAAAGCGGAGTCCCGAGTTTAAAGAAACAGCTTAGGAGGGGTGAAGATACAAAGTATGTGTGTGTGTGTGTGTGTGTGTGTGTGTATCTGTGTTTGTGTGTTTGTGTGTGTGTGTGTTTGTGTGTGTGTGCATGTGTGTGTGTGTATGTGTGTGTGTGTGTGTATATGTGTGTGTTGGGTGAAAGGCTGAACTGATATAATTCATTTTGACATTTTGACATTTATTCGAGATTTTGACTTCATGCCTAGGCACTCCTTCTGAAAACAGTGATATTCGTTGAAATTTGCCCCGGGGGGAGGGCGAGACTGGAGGGGGTCACAGCAGTCACCACCGCTGTTCGGTTCAACCCCCCTCCTTCACTTGGCCCTACCTTCTCATTGAGTTTAACAACAGAAATGAAGGAAAAAGCGGTCCGCACACTGAGGCGCCACTTGTCATTGTGAGGCGATCCTTTTAGCGATAACATCAGCAGCTATGGTGAAACCCTGATCTCTGTGCATTCACAGAGAACACTGACAGTCACGTACACACAACTGAGCTTTACTGAATATACAGAATCTAAAATGCAGCGGCATCGGGCTGAACCAAAAATGTGTTATATGATGACAGGAGAAGCATGACCTGTAAGGAGTGACAGATTCAGTAAGGAGCTGCAACTCAGTCAGCAGATGCTTGGTCGGACAACTACAACTACAACTACAACTACAACTACAACTACAACTACAACTACAACTACAACTACAACTACAAATGACCTCCCACAGTCCAAAAACATGTGGTTGGTTAACTGGTGACCAGAAATTACCCAGATGTGTGAGGTAATGACAGAATGAATAGTTGTGTGTCTCGATATCTTCTTCTTCTTCTTTTCCTTTCAGCTTTTCCCTTTTCAGGGGTCGCCACAGCGAATCAACCTCCTCCATCTAACCCTATTCTCTGTATCCTCCTCTCTCACACCAACTACATTCATATCTTCTCTCACTACCTCCATAAATCTTCTCTTCGGTCTTCCTCTAGACCTCCTGCCTGGCATCTCCCATTCCAGCATCCGTCTACCAATATAGGCCCTATCCCTGCTCTGTACATGGCCGAACCATCTCAGTCTGGCTTCTCTGACCTTCTCTCCAAAACATCTAACGTGAGCTGTCCCCCTGATAGACTAATTCTGATCCTATCCATCCTTGTCACTCCTAAAGAGAAACTCAACATCTTCATTACTGCTACCTCCAGCTCTGCCTCCTGTCTTTTGTTCGTTGCCACTGCCTCCAAACCATACAGCATCACTGGTCTCACCACTGTTTCGTAAACCTTTCCTTTCATTCTAGATGAAATTCTTCCCCTGAAACTTTTCTCCAACCATTCCAACCTGCTTGAACCCGTTTCTTAACTTCTTTTCCACACTCTCCGTTGCTCTGAACTGTTGACCCGAAGTACCTGAAATCCTCCAACTTCTTGATCTCCACTCCCTGTAGCCTCACTGTTCCACCCGGGTTCCTCTCATTCACACACATATATTCTGTCTTGCTGCAGCTAATCTTCATTCCTCTCCTTTCTAGAGCAAACCTGTACCTCTCAAGATTTTCCTCAACCTGTTCCCTGCTCTCACCACAGATCACAATATCATCTGCAAACATCATGGTCCATGGAGATTCCTGTCTAACCTCATCTGTCAGCCTGTCCATCACCACTGCAAACA
>CAAKHD010012181.1:0-10000 GCA_901007705.1 Fistularia tabacaria
TTCATCAACTCTTCAAAGTTCCCTTTTCATCTTCCCATCACTTTTCTAGCATCTGTCAATACATTTCCCTCTCTATCCTTAATCAGCCAGACCTGCTGTACATCCTTTCCGTCTCTAGCTCTCTGTTTTGCCAACCTGTATAAATCATTCTCTCCCTCCTTACTGTCCAAACGAGCATACAAGTCATCGTATGCCCTTTGTTTTGCCTTTGCTACCCCTATCTTTACCTTACCATCTCCCTGTACTCCTATCTGTTCTCTTCAGTCCCCTCCGTGTCCCACTTCTTCTTTGCTAACCACTTTCTCTGGATACACTCCTGCACTTCCTCATTCCACCACCAGGTCTCCTTATCAGCTTTCCTTCCAGACGACACACCAAGTACTCTCCTACTTGTCTCCCTGATCACATTATCTGTAGTTGTCCAGTCATCTGGAAGGTCTCCCTGACCACCAAGAGCCTTTCTCAACTCCTCCCTGAAAACCATACAACACTCCTCCCTTTTCAGCTTCCATCACTTTGTCCTCTGCTCTGCCTTTGTCCTCTTGATCTTCCTTGTCACCAGATTCATCCTACAAATCACCATCCTATGCTGTCTGGCTACACTCTCACCTACCACTGCTTTGCAGTCACTGATCTCTTTCAGATTATCTCGTCTATACAAGATGTAGTCAACCTGCATGCTCCTACGTCTTATAAGTTATCCCATGTTCCTGTCTTTTCAGGAAAAAGGTATTCACCAAAGCCATTTCCATCCTTTTTGCAAAGTCTACCACCATTTGTCCCTCTATGTTCCTATCCTGGATACCAAACCTGCCCATCACTTCTTCATCTCTATTTCACCTCTGCTGCACCACCATGTCCATTGAAGTCTGCATCAATTACCACACTCTCATCTCAGGGAATATTCTGCATCACTTCATCTAAGTCAGTCCTGACTGATCCAGACTTTCTCCTTCTCCTCTAACTCACATCCCACCTTTGGGGCATAGTCACTAACAACATTGAGCATCACACCTTCAATTTCCAGTTTCAGACTCAGAAGTCTATCTGACATTCTTTTCATCTCCAGAACATTCCTAACAAACTCCTCCCTCAAGATAACGCCAGTTCTCCCCTGCCCGGGTAACCGGGGACCCCTCCTGGAGCTAGCCCGGGGGGCAGAGCTCGATGGCGAACGCCTGTGAGCGCTCCCATGGGGTTCGACCGGGCACAGCCCGAAAGAGGGACATGGGTCCCTCTTCCCTTGAGCTCACCAACCACAGGAAGGACCAAGGGAGTCGGATGCAGGGTGAGCCGGGCGGTGGCTGGAGCGGGGGACGTTGGTGGTCCGACCCTCGGCTGCAGAAGCTGGCTCTTGGGACATGGAATGTCACCTCTCTGGCAGGGAAGGAGCCTGAGCTGGTGTGCAAGGCTGAGAGATTCTGACTAGAAATAGTTGGACTCAACTTAACCCTCAGCGTGGGGTCTGGAACCATGCCTCTTGAGAGGAGCTGGACTCTTCTTTACTATGGAGCTGCCCTGAGAGGCGCCGGGCAGGGGTGGACATATTGATTGCCCCCAACTCAGCACCTGTACATTGGGGTTCAACCAGGTGGACGAGAGGGTAGCCTCCCTCTGCCTTCAGGTGGGGGTACGGGTTCTGACTGTTGTTTGTGGCTATGCACCCAACAGCAATTCAGTTTACCCACCCTTCTTGGGGTCCCTAGAGGGGCTGCAAGAGAGCGCCCCGACTGGGGACTCCCTCATTCTACTGGGAGACTTCAACGCTCACATGGGCAACAACAGTGCGACTTGGAGGGGCATGATTGTGAGGAATGGTCTCCCTAATCTGAACCCGAGCGGTGTTTTATTATTGGACTTCTGGGCTTGTTACAGATTGTCCATAACAAACACCATGTTCAGGCATAAAGGTGTCCATATGTGCACTTGGCACCGACGCACTTTAGGCCACAGTTCTTTGATCGACCTTGTGGTCTTGTCATTGGACATACTGCCGCACACTCGGGACACTCGGGTGAAGAGAGGGGCAGAACTCTCTACTGAGAAGAAGAAGTTCGGCCATATTGGAGGAGCTCAGAGTAGAGGGACTGCTCCTCCGCATAGAGAGGAGTCAGATGAGGTGGCTCAGATGCCCGGTATTCTGCGCATGTCCATCTGGGAGGATGCCACAGGAAAGAACATGCTGGAGAGACTATGTCCCTGGGGGTGGCTGGGGGGAGGGAAGTCCGGGCCTCCCTGCTCCGGCTACTGCCCTTGGGACCTGACTTCGGAGAAGCGTTAGAAGATGGATGGGTGGATGGAAGGTTCCTTGGAGATCCTAAATTGCTCAGACATGCGAATGAGAGAGTGAATGGTTATATGATGATTTGTGGCCCTGTGATTGATCCCAGTCTAGGGTAACCCCACCCATCGCCCAGTGACATCAGGAAAATTAATATTGATATTAATTTATGAATATTAATGAATTTACAATATATTGCTATAAATATTAATGTTAATGTCATTTTTTTTTGCAATGTTTTGGTTTATAGTTGACTAAGGGCCTTCATTGTGACCTGGGTGTGTGATCAGAGGTAACACTCAGGAGTGAGAACACAGCCTCAGCACATCTTTCAGTCCGATGTAGCATTAACAGCTGTGAACTTGTTTCAGATCAATTTTTCAAGCAATAAAGGAACAGTTCAGCCAAATAACCTATCTCTCCAAAAGCCCAGCATTAGAAGTAGCACTTGGCTTGCAAAGTTTGGCAAACATTAGTCATCAAACATCATTAAGTTTTCCTGACTCTTGTGCCAGAATCACATTTGTCTGTCAAGTACATATTCTATAATCAGTTTAGATGGGAGTCAACGCTATTTGGATAACACCCTTTGTCACAGTCTTGTACAACACTGATACTATGCTCACTTTAGTTTCAAACCCACATACCATTCTGATTATGGGCCAAGGAGCCTGTTTCTGTTTCATAGTTTGGCTTCCTAGCTCCACAAGAAACATGGAAAACTAAACAACAAGGAAAAAAAACAAATTTGTTTAGCCCCAGTTCTTTCTCTTTTTTTTCAACCGTTCCAGCTGCTCCAGGCAGACACTACAGTTCCAACAGGAACCACAAAGGTAACGCAACAACACTTGACACAAAATGAATAAAAAAGATGGATAAACACACAAAAAAGGGATGATTCGAAGGTATTGACTCATCTTCTAAGTATTCAGTTGTTCAGAGGCCATCAACTTATAGATACCAGTAACTTTGTCAGGACCACACAAGGCTGATGTCAGATGTCCACTCGAGTGAGTAAGGAGGGAGTGATGCATTCACACATGACTGAGAAATTCAATAAGGTAAGTGTTTGTCAGGACAGCCATCACCAAGCACCAATCTGTCAGATGTTTGATAAATCTGTACCAGGAGCATCACACACTATTGAGTAAAACTCACAATTATCAAATTCTTGGTGACAAGTGTTCAAACCTTGAATCACTCTGTCAACATCACTGAAATCTGTGAATGGGACACTGCAGGACAAACCTAAAATGCAACAACGAGCTACAGGCAATTCTAGGTTAAAAAATGAAAAAAAAAAATCACAATTTCTGTTCTTTTCTCTGAGAGCAGTCCAGTCACTGGAAGGTATGTCTCTCAATCTCATCCCAAGCTCAATTCAATTAAAGAGAGTACAAAGACATATGGCTGGGGGGCGAGTGATATGATTAGAGTTCTGTGCACAACAGGACTGCTGCTGTGATTCATAGCTTCTCTTATCTGGTCACTCGCAGTACAAGGAGTTTGGAGTTGAAACAGCTGAAGGAAGCGGACTCCCTGATATTAGCCACGGGACCAAATTTCCCCCTGCACTCATCTGTCACAGTCCACTATGCAGATCTGCATCACGTTTGTAGTGAAAGAAATTGCGGTCACATAAATGATAGAAAGTATTTTTCCTTTTTACATGGTTAAATTATATTTAGACATCAGCTGTAAAAGACTGAAGGTGAAAAGTGACTGATGTTCCTGGCAAAATAAGGAAATTACAAAAACAAAACAGTGATAGGTTTGTTCTGAATTCGGGAAAGGCACAGCCATTGCTTTTAACATTTAATGACATTTATAATAATAACATGTTTTAGTTCTTATGTGTTTGTCTGTGTTTTGTAGGGAAGCTAAAGACACTGCCAATTTGTGGTTGATAAAGTTTTTTCACAATACTAGTAAATCTGAAACAAGTAAGAAAATCATCTCCCCAATTAAAGGCTAGGATGTTCTGATGATCAGCATTCAGATAGTTTCTGACTTTAAGGTCTAAGAAAAAAAAAGAGTGGAGATTACACTGCTATTTTTCATCAGGTGAATGCAAGGGAGTTTAGTCTTCTCCTCCCCCACCCTCAAGCTACCATAAAAGATAGGTGATATGCCTCTTGGGACGGGGATGTGTCAGTGGAATGTGCGTGCAGGTATCCTGCAGCCTGTGGGGACTGTGGAGAAAGGCGCTGCACACCAGTGGATCCTGTTTGATAAAGGCCCTGACAGGCACAGATTATATGTCTCAGCCTGGAGGAGGTTTCTGTGTCTCATTCCTGCAATGAAGAAAGGTGATCCGCTGGGAAATAGGCGGGGTCATGCCCTGTGGGTGTGAATTTTTCTAAAGATGCCAACACTCACCTTACCGGGCAGACATCCACAGCCACACCTGCCCCCACTCAAAACCAAACAAACAACCTCAGCTGCCTCATTCACCTGACCACACCTGTGCCCCCGCAGGCAATCAACACAATTTCCATAAATAGTAGTAGATTTTCTATAATTTTCTTCAAAGATGCAGGAATGGAAAACAAGGTCCAAAGAAACAAGTACTTTTTTTGTTGTTTTTTTAATACAAGAGTAAAAACAGAAAGCCAGGAAGAATACACAATGCAAACACTAAGTGAAAAAATCTGAAATCATGATAACTTACAGAAGTCCACCATCTTTTACAATAGCCATGTTTTGGCTCCATTTCCGGGCTTGTTTTCAAACAATCTTATACATAACAGCTTCCATTCTTATTCTGTAATTTCCTTGAAAAAGGGTGAACATGATCCTTCCCCAGTACCTATAATTATTATGGAAAGGGAAGTAATAACAGAGAACTGTCTTCTAACAACCACCCTATAATCGTATATGTTTAATACTGGACTAGATATTTTATGTGTTGGTTTTAGTTAAGAGTGTCTTATTATTGTAACGACTCAAGAATCAAAACAAAACCAAACAAATAAACCCTTGGGTAAATTTAAAATACTTCACCCCAGATGGAATCAAACATTCACATTTTAGAGGGTAATAATGAAATGTACAAATTTCTGCCTGGTGAAATAAATAAGGCTAGAGTTTCATGAGGGTGATACATGTTCTACTTAAGATGTGTCAACAGCTATCTTTATAAATAATCCTAGGCAAACACCGATTGCTCCTTTACAACATTATTTAACTATCATGTTTTCTGTTAATTTCCAAATGATTTCCATATAAGATCAGAATCAAAATCTGAATCTGAAATATTTTATTGATCCCAGAGGAAACTGAGTAGAGAACACAAAGCATGTGTCCAGTCATGTTGCCAATATCAGAGAAATATTTTTTTGATTTTGTAGATCTAAAGAAAGGGAATTCGTTCTCCCTGTGCCTTCTGCACAAGAGCAAAAGACTCTTCTCCCCTAATGCTTAACCCTGGTGATCTTGACAAATTTTCTTAAAAGGCCCCATTTGCTTTACGATGCACTCCATTTTTCTTTATATTATAATTATCTTTCCCACCATTTAAGCTTGCTTCTATGTTTTGAGATACTTTATGATAAATGTTCTGATTTGTTGCCTGTCCTGGACTGTAACTACTTCCCTTTGCATTAGTTCTGTGCTGTATATTCTTATTTTGATATTGAACTTTAGTATTTTATCAGTATTAGTTTTGGTTGTTTTCATTAAAGCATTATTTGTTTTAATTGTAATGACAGGAAAACTTATTTTACATAAGGATTTTGTGATGTAGAGGAAAAGTGGAAGGGGGCAGTGAGTCAGGAGAACAACGAGCCGTGCAGTGAGTGACAGGTCGCGCCCCAAGCTCACCCCTTCTGTCATGGCTGTCCCAAAGAGCTGGCGGGCCGCAGGGTGCCTGTCATAAAGACAGCCATCTCACATACAGTAGACCAGGCCCTCAATGGAGACAGATTCATCAACAAGTAAAGAGAAGCCTAGGACACCCACTGCCTTTATCTGAGACTCACTTTGGGAGGTCAGTTGAGTTTATTGTCAAGATTTCCCCATCTTCAAACGAAATCTCGACATCAGTGAAATGTTTTTTCAGCTGCAAAACATAGTCTAAGTACTGAGCAACAACCAAAAGTAAATACAAAATAGCGGCTCATCTTTGTTCACCGCGATTGAGACCGAAATCCCTCTACCGTTCTGAAATGAAGGATATGTGGTGCACAGCAGCTTAGCTTGTCTGCTGCAGTTACCCAGACACTCCATGTCTATCCAAGATCACTGTTAATGTTCTCATGCCAACTGAAGAGACGTGTCTCCTTCACCTTGCATATGGATACGGGCCAGTATATTCATGAATCCTGTGCCACTTTACCTTCTTTGTGTCCCCTTGTGCATTTGCAGCTCCTTGCCACTGAGCTCTCTGTTCTCCTTCTGATAAATACTGTAACTGGCTCTTGTGAGGTGGCAGAGCTCTGCCACAGTCTGGAGGCTCAAATGAGTGGTAACACACACACACTATCATTACCAGTGCCCTCAGAAAAAAACATTCTTTGACTGCAATTAAGAAAAAAAAATAATGGGCATGTAGTGTTTTCTCCATTGGGTGGCGGAGGGTTGAAGGAGAGGTCAGCCATGACTGCAAAGGGTTGGGACTCTCTCCAATCCTGTAGATGATAATCCAGAACTTACATAGATCAAGTCACACTTGATTATCAAGAAGACAAAGTCATTCAACAAATAAAAGCCCATGGTAACATCAGCCTGAACTTGTGTCTAACATTCTGAAAAGTACATGAGGAAATGATTAAACAACATGCAATTTACTGAATTAATCACCAAAGTACCACCGAACTTAAATGCCCATTGATGGGGAAGCTTGCCATCGTTCCACCGCTAAGACATGAAGGCAAATGCCTTAGGACTGTCAGTATTTACAGTGTTGAGCTGGAAATCTGCCACCTGGTACTTAACTAAGCTCAGTCAATGGTAACTTGTGACAACAAGGGCCTGCATCTGTCAGTCTGAGTTTCATTCAAATCCTGGCAAATGGGCAAATTTCCACCAACCCGGCATTTGACTAACTTAGATGAATGCATAAGAATAGCCAAGAGGGGGGAAAAGAAGAGAGAATGTTGTAACATTGGACATAGGTATTGAATTCCCCAATCACAAATGCTTACAGGCTCAGCTGAATTCTCATCTCACTTGGAACAAAGGCAGCTTTTATAAATCTTCTGGACAGAAGGTTGCGATGTAAAGGACTCCCAGGGTTCTAATTTAATTTCTAGTCAAACTGAGTTTGTTAGAATCACTTTTTCAGCTTAAAATAGAGACAGCACATTGGTCCTATAAGAAGTCAAGCTACTAACCATTAGAAGGTAAAAACCTGTCCAGAAATACTCGTCATCCCGAAACTTCACAACAGAAATACTTCCAACCATAATGATTTTGAAGTTTCCAAGAGTTTTTCATTTTCTTTCTGTTAATTTGATCCAAGCAGAACAAGTACAGCACCTTTCCAAACTGATTTCTATTCCATTTCATCATTTCATCATTTCCTTCAATTGTAATTTTACTAACTTTCCTCTGTATCTCATAGAGTGTAACAAAAGATGAAAAAACATTGATGGGAATAATTAATGATAAATATTTTACTCATGTAAAACCATCCCTATATTCTTGGCCAGTGTAACAGTTGTATGACACCCATTCGGCTTCTCCTTGGAATGAGCAGTATAACTGTACAATTTTGTAGAAATACTGATTTAGACCTCCATTTACACATAAACCATCATATTTCAATTCATAAAACCTTGAATAATACCATTAAAAAATAGTCAGGTGAAATAAGCTATACTAAGAACTCAGAAGCTAAAATGAATGATAAAAAGCTTAAGACGGCTGAATAGCTAATATGCAGGGTGTGGTGTCTCTTTTAAACTGAACATTGTAATAATCTCATTATTCATATGTACAAATGAATGGTTGGGTAAGAAGATTCAGAAGAATATTCAATGAAAAATCTAAATATTCGCCATTAGGCCAGCCCTATGTAAAATAAGCAGCTGATTAAATTACCTTCAGTCACAGACATGAAAGACAGAAGAGGTGTCCTGTTTGTCTCTCCTCAGAGAAATAACCTACGAATGACTGAATGGGCAATATGAGTTGATCATGGAATGGAATTTGAGTCATCATAGAATTGCACAGCTCTGTTTTTCTTTTTAGGAACCATAATATGCCTTTTTGTTAGCTAACAGTACGACAGACCCATTTTATGGAGATACTGATTATTGCTGCTGCAAACGACAAACATGCATTGACAACTGCCCTGGATTTCCACATGGAGCAATATGAAGAAACACCTTTGGCTCCAGAGATGTTATCTGAGCTTACAGTTGAATTGTTTCTATACCGGATGATATGGGATGAACCAAATTCTACCTTTGCCATCTGTCATAAGTGATAATACCCTCCACCTAATGGCAGCTCTGCCAATCCAACTGCACCATTAGCAGGTTATAAATCCAAGCTTCTCCTATCCTTTCTACACGGAAATAGAGCTCTTCATCATCACCTCAACCACAGCACACAGAAAAGACTTTTATTGCTCCCAGTTTCTAGGTGTAGATGATATCTCTCCCAAAAACAACAAGATCATGTTTGTTTGACTTTGGGGAGTGTCTGTGGTACTTTGGTGGGAGGGTGTTAGTTGTACCAATGAGAGTAACCTTGTTGGCTTTGAAATGGGATGTAGAGCACATTGTTTAATAGTGAATACCTCACAAATGCCAGTGTTCTCTATTTAACAACACTCAGACTTAAGGCCCTCCTTGCCGGCCGAAATACAGCAGGCACTAAGAGCCAACGGTTTGACCTAAATGATAAGAGCCAGTTTTTGTAAAGGGTTGAGAGCCAGTTCGCACAGTATTAGCCTATTGCACTGAGAGTACAATTTAGGTGATGTATTGGCTAGTGGCAGGAAGCCAGAGGCAGGGCCAAATACGGTCATCAAGGTTGGCGGGGCTGATGGATGGGAGTGTAGCACCAGTACTTGCTAAGCCATTCGAACAGCCATAAATTACATGTTTACTGCTGGTTGCGGCTCTTCGCACTGGCCAACAATTCTTATGATGTCAGCAACACATTATCATATCCAATCAGTCCCCAGCAACCTGTGTTAAATGCTCAGTAGACTGAAGTGGCTGTCACTATATGTAAAAATGATTTACATCAAACATGAAAATCCTGTTATTATGTAGCTCAGTGCAAACTCTGAAAGCTTCAGTGGTTTGTTTTTAGATAGCATTTATTTAATGGAATCCTTTTTATGATGACATGTATTCTGCAACTCATCATTAGAAATTTAACTCCTTAAAGCATTTACAGTCAAAGCTAAGATCATCATAAGGATGGCATGCACGGTGAAGTGCATGATGTAGAATGACGCTAATTACTCTGAGAATGGTTTGGGCCATCCTTGGATGAGGCGAGATGACAGGCCGCGCACTCTCTCTCTCTCTCACACACACACACAGACACACACACACAGACACAGACACACACACACACACACACACACACACACACACACACACACACACACACACACACACACACACACACACACACACACACACACACACACACACACACACACACACACACACACACACACACACACACACAAAGCATTGGTTAACTTCTGCTGGAGAGGTTCCCCAAACATTGAGGTACACTGTATTGCAGGTTGTG
>CAAKHD010012181.1:15000-16125 GCA_901007705.1 Fistularia tabacaria
GGCGGGAGGGTCGAACAAGCATCACTCCTGAGTGAATTGAGGAGCTTGAGTCCACAGACACCTGAGGGAAAGAAGAGTGACATTAATCCCCTCATAGTGAGAGACACACCTATAGGAGAAAGTCTGGCAGTAAAATGTGAGCAAAAAACAATTAGATAATTGTTGAAGAGGACTATGCTCTAGCAGAAAAACTTCTTGAATATTGTACCTTCTTGATGAATTGTGATGCATGATTTAGCAAGATCCAGGACTTCAATAATTCATACATATTACAAATGAGCAACATTTTGTATGAGAAAAGGTAAATATATTCCAAACCCCCTATCTACTTTCTGTTACCTGTCTGCGCAGCGGGATGCTTTTAGCTAGCTTGTGGACAGCTAGTTGACTGTTGAAGTCACTTTTCTTGGAGGAAGTGCGAATCTTGACGATTATTGCTATAGCAATCATGACAGCAATGAAGAAGAAGCCTACACAGTAGATGACCACCTCCAGGTAGGTGTGATTGGCTGGTGGATAGTGAGAGACAGCTATATTGGGGAGTGCAGAATGAAAGGGTCAGAAAGGGGTAGTGTCAACTGCCATGAATTAATTGACTTTACACAGCAAAGCATGCAATAAAATTCTCATGCTTTCGAGGGGGAAAAAATTAAATAAATAATTTTCCCAGCCAAAGCTGTCATGTCTAAAAACCAGAGCCTTTGAAACCATTGTTTTTGAGGTACAGGCGCTCAATTCCACACTTTTGCTGGTGTAAGAAGTGGTCATAGGATCTTAATCCGCATAAAATGGAATGAAAAACCTGAACACCCAATATTTTACATGACACAAACAAAGCAATCATTTGATTTAAGTAAGGCCCGAGCAGTTTAATTTTTTCTCTAATTTATAGCTTCCTGACATTTCACTAAACTATAATTTATATATATATTTATATATATATATATATATATATATATGTGTGTGTGTGTGTGTGTGCGCGCGCACGCGCAATTATGCAATTAGAATAAATACTAAGTAGTAACCAAGGAATGTGTTTTATAGATACTTGGTAAGGGGGGGGGGGGGGGGGAGAGTCGGTTGACTTTGTAAATTCAATATTGGAAATTAAAAAAAAAAAAATTT
>CAAKHD010012181.1:16145-81663 GCA_901007705.1 Fistularia tabacaria
TGGTGTGTGGAGTTGTTCACCCATGCATTGATGTAATTTTAAAAAAAATTATAAAAATCAAGTCTTTATTTTTTTTTTTGAACTGTGAGGGGGGGGGGGGGGGGGGGGGGAATCCGGTTGACTTTGAAATTCAACATTGGACTTATAACCAACATCAATGTTACATCAATTTTTAAGAAGAAGATAACTCTTTGACCCCGGGTGCAGGTAAATGTGCAAATATTTCCACAACAAATACCTTGAGATTTTGAATATATTAGCTAAGAGATGGAAGTAGTCAATGTCAAAACAATAATGTTTTCCCATTTAAACATTCTTCCCAGTAAATTTTTGATTGGTCAAGTTCTCACAGTAAATTAACTATAATTTATATAAATGGTTTCAAGAGAAATGGGACAGTCATGATTAAAAATGGAAACGGAAATCCTTTTGTATCTCTTGATACATTTGTAAATCACACTGCCCAGGCCTGTCCAGTGTTTTACTAAAAATACAGAATTCATGTTAATTTCAAATTGTGAATGGTATGAATACAAAGGATCTGACTTTCACACACACACAACACTGACACTTAAAACACAAATAGTACAGCACATTTTTTGACTTCACTGCACTGGTTCATATGTCATCTCTATTGGTAGATATGAAAGAGCATACCACAGAAAATATGCCCAATTCATTTGTGCATCTTTAATCAAAGCTTATGTGTATTTCAAATTAATTTCTCAAATGTTTGGTGTTATTGGTGATGCTGATGCTATAAATACTATATTTTTAAAGCTACTACTGAATTTGGATTATGTTTTTATCCTCCCATTCTGTTGAAAAAAGAAATCACCAACTACCAAACTATCAGTGAGACGTACACTACCGTTCAAAAGTTTGGGGTCACCCAGACAATTTTGTTTTCCGTGAAAAGTCACACTTTTATTTATCGAATGAGTAGAAAAAGGAATAGAAAATGTAGTCAAGACATTGACATGGTTAGAAATGATGATTATATTATTTGAAATAATAATTTTCTCCTTTAAACTTTGCTTTCGTCAAAGGATGCTCCATTTGCAGCAATTACAGACCTTTGGTGTTCTAGCTGTTAATTTGTAGAAGTCATCCGGAGAAATTGCACCCCAGAAGCTCCTCCCACAAGTTGGATTGGCATGATGGGCACTTCTTGCGTACCATACGGTCAAGCTGCTCCCACAACAGCTCAATGGGGTTGAGATCTGCTGACTGCACTGGCCACTCCATTACAAATAGAATACCAGCTGCCTGCTTCTTCCCTTAATAGTTCTTGCGTAATTTGGAGGTGTGCTTTAGGTCATTATCCTGTTGTAGATGAAATTGGCTCCAATCAAGTGCTGTCCACAGGGTATGGCATGGCGTTGTAAGATGGAGTGATAGCCTTCCTTATTCAAAATCCCTTTTACCTTGTACAAATCTCCCACTTTACCAGCACCAAAGCAACCCCAGACCATCAAATTACCTCCACCGTACTTGACAGATGGCGTCAGGCACTCTTCTAGCATCTTTTCAGTTTCAATGTTCTTCTGTGTGATCCAAACACCTCAAACTTCGATTTCGTCTGTCCATAAACCTTTTTTCCAATGTTCTTCTGTCCAATGTCTGGTCTGTGTGCTTTTGCCCATATTCATCTTTTCCTTTTATCAACCAGTCTCAGATGTGGCTTTTTCTTTGCCACTCTGCCCTGAAGGCCAGCATCTCAGAGTCGCCTCTACACTGTAGACGTTGACACTGGTGTTTTGCGGGTACTATTTAATGAAGCTGCCAGTTGAGGACCTGTGAGGCATCTATTTCTCAAACTAAAGACTCCAATGTACTTGTCTTCTTGCTCAGTTGTGCAGTGGGGCCTCCCACTGCTCTTTCTACTCTGGTTAGAGCCGGTATGTGCTGTTCTCTGAAGGGAGTGGTACACAATGTTGTAGGAAATCTTCAAATTCTTGGCAATTTCTCTCATAGAATAGCCTTCATTTCTAAGAACAAGAACAGACTGTCGAGTTTCACATGAAATTTATCTTTTTCTGTCCATTTTGAGAGTTTAATCGAACCTCCAACAGGATTCTCCTGATACTCAACTAGCTCAAAGGAAGGTCAATTCTATAGCTTCTCTAACCAGCTAAAATGTTTTCAGTTGTGCGAACATAATTGCACAAGGGTTTTCTAATCATCCATTAGCCTTCTAACGCAATTAGCAAACACAAAGTACCATTAGAACACTGGAGTGATGGTTGCTGGAAATGGGCCTCTATACAACTATGTAGATATTGAATTAAAAAAACAGAACTTTGCAGCTAGAATAGTCATTTACTATGTCAGCAATTTATACAGTGTATTTCTGATTAGTTTAAAGTTATCTTCATTGATAAGTGCATTTCTTTCAAAAATAAGGAAATTCCTAAGTGACCCCAAACTTATAAACGGTAGTGTAATTAAGTCCACGTTTAAGGAAAAGATAAAGTAACATGCAACCTTTGCTTGGGATGCGTGGTTAGTGTTTCTATGTTCAAAAACTCCAAGCCTACAGACAGTAAATCCAAACGTTTTTTTTTTTCCTCAGGACCATTCCAAGGACTTTCCAGCTCCAACCAAGCTGGTATGCTAGCAATCAATGTTACTATTTTGACTCTTAGCACTTCTAATTCTTTTCCAAGTCTTATTCCTGCTAATATTAATCAGGCAACTGATTCATATTTTCCTCACAATTGATTGTTCGGGATTTTCAGTTATTTTCTTGATAATCTGCAAGTAGACCTAGTGTAGTTCCAAAGTCCAAGTAGTTCAATAGTTCTCGTTTTATTGGATTTTCTTCATTTTTGAATGACATTTTTACATTTTAACCAACTTTAACAAGTTTCTTATTCATTTCCACTGTAATTTCTTTCATTTGTTTTTTAAAGATTTCTATAATCAAGGACATTTACCCTATGTTTTTTTTTCCATAAATAGAAAATTTACTGTTCCAAATCAGGAAAATAAGGTTTTTTCTGAGTTTCCAGTATGGATAAGAAGCCTGTTGATATAGTTATTTGTCAAATTGTATTTTTCAGGGCCATTCTGTATTTTTGAATTGGTTATGTCATATATGAAACAAGATTTGTTAAGTACTGCCTTTTTTTACTGATGATTACGTAGTAGTGACTACATATATGTCTGATGTACTGCTAAGTACTCTGTCCAGACATCTGACCTGTGGTGCATCCCAAACAAAGAGTGCCAATCCAACTAAAAAAGATGTATCAATCTCCAGACCAACAACAGCAACACAAGTGAGCTGCACTTGTGTGAAGAGGCTGACTGACAAGCAGCTTGATAATTGAACAATGTCCATTCCAACCCTCAGGAATGACACATATCCAGAGCAGTGTGCCAATTATCAATGACAGCCGCTGTGCTCACAGCAGGATATGCTGCTCAGGGATACATGTCATTTGCAGTGCTTGTCAAAGAAAATTGTATATACACCAAACCTAATGCAAACACCAATTACACAATAGAATAGTAAAGATAGTTAAAAGTGAAATCTGGACAGAGCTGCCAAACAACCTTTCTATGGATGTCAAGGTCTGTCTGTCTGACAGCATTGAAAATTCCTGAATGTAAATTTGTGTTTTTATGGTATTGTCCTATTGATTTCATGTCTTGGTAAAAAAAACA
Source organism: Fistularia tabacaria (assembly GCA_901007705.1). Classification (NCBI taxonomy): domain Eukaryota; kingdom Metazoa; phylum Chordata; class Actinopteri; order Syngnathiformes; family Fistulariidae; genus Fistularia; species Fistularia tabacaria. Next base: position 19,818 of record CAAKHD010012181.1, read on the forward strand.
GACTGTTTGGCATTCTTTGATTTCATTAAAGAGACAACACAGCATGACCCACGTTCCTCCATCTACAGAATGTAGATTGAGCCAGGGCCATGCCTGAAAAGTATTAGTAACTTTCTCTGGCTTCTGTCACATTTTTACAACAGAATTTTAAGTCCAAGGACCTCATTATGACAAATGTGAGTGTGGACAGCCAGACTTATATGTAAGTAATGAAATGTAGGAGCAAGAGACAGAACCTCTGATACCTTCCAAAACATTCAACCATGCAGAGTGATGAGAGAACCCGATAGAATTGCCCGCCAAGCAGGTATACTCCCCAGCGTCATCAAGAGACACATTTCTCAGTTGCAGGACTTCCATTTCCTTGTCCGTGGTGTTAAGGCCAGCGGTCTAGAAAATAAAGGAAGCAGACCCAACAAGAGGCCCAATAGGGAGAAGGAAACCATGAGTAAAGACTTCTGAGATAAAAGTGACAGAGGAGCATTCTCCTCCTTGATCCAACACCAAAAAGTACCACAGAGAGCCCCTGCAAAGGGGCTCTGTCAGGGAGAGCCCCCCAAGTCTCTGTTAGTGGAGGAGATGGTTAGGTTGAATCTGCACTGCTGAATGCCACAGTGGGCCATCCCATCACCGTATCGAATTCCTCAGTCTCATCTCAACATGCAAGAGATGGGCAACATGGAAAACTCCACAGCAGAACAGGACACAAGCTCACTCTGACACATTTCTGACTCTCACCTTTCTCAAGTGCCAGCATTACATAAACAACAGGGGGTCTGTCAAAGAGTAAAAAGAGCAAGACCCGAGTAGGGGAAAAACGACAGACAGAAGGAGTCGAAGCATAAACAATTTGATGGGCACAGAAGCAGGATTAATGAAGAAGATGGCAAAGAGGCCCATATTAGGAGGTTAGAGCTCGGGCAAAGGGCAGAAGAGAGGATGGGTCTAACAAAAACCTGAGACTAAATACTTTCAACTGTTCTGCTGGGAATTTTCCATAGTGTCATATACAGTCAGGAGCACTGAGGCAGGAGAGAGGGAGGAGAAAATGGAGGGAGGGAGGAGAGAAACAGCTGAGCTTGACTCAAGTAATTCAGCCCTAGATTTTCCAGGTCATCTTAGAAGCGCCTCCTTTGATGCCTTGTAGTGCTCCGTGATGGTTACCTGTGGGCTCATATTTGATGACAGTCAGCCAGGCTGACTGATTGGCCTCTCCTATATAATTGGACACTTTACATATATACTCTCCGCTCTCCTCCTCAGTCACATTGTAGAGTGTCAGCACCTGAGCATCCGAACTATTGACCCCAGAATGCTGGAAGTAAAAAAATTTCATGGGCAGTACATACAACAATTAAAGACACGACGAAGGGATTTTTAGGCAAAAGACATAAATCCCATTAAATCTCAACAGCACGCTCAGTTTCACTTATTAGATGAATGTAATATTTTGTAAACAAGTATAAATGACTCAAGTCAACACCTACCTTAAGAACACGGACATAGGGTAAATCATCAGGACCCAACCGGCTCCCATTGACCTCGATGTGTTTCAGCCACTGGATATGAGGCTGAGGGTCACTAAACACCTTACATTCAAACTCAACATCACTTCCCACCACAACAGTGCGGTTAGCCGGCAAGCCAGCCTGCAGAATTGGTCTGTGGGGAGAACGCTCTGCAACACAAGCAAAACAGACATAAATTCTAGCTTAGAGGTTTGGCTTGTATTAACTCTCTCTGTTGATGGAAGTGACAAAGGTTGACAACAAACAAGGTCAACATCTTAATTTTAACATTTTGAAAAAACTTTCTGCAATTTTCGCAACGATTGTGAGCTTGAGTAATTCCTATATGTAAGCCAGGACATATCAACAGTGTCTCAATTTGAGCTCATCCATCCACTCATCTCATCCTGCACTCAGGGTCGCAGGAATGGTGGAGCCAATCCCAGCTGTCACTGGGCGAGAGGCAGGGTACCCCCTGGACTGGTTACCAGTCTATCACCAGTCCACACATAGTGACGAACAACCATTCACTCTCTCATTCAGATATCTGGGCAATTTTTCAAATTTATTCCAATTGATGTTACACATGTTTTTGGGCTATGAGAGGAAATCTGGAGGAAACCCACACAGACACGGGGAGAACTTTGAAACTCCACACAGAAAGGACCTCTATGGGGAATCAATCGGGGTCCTTCATGGTGTGAGGTGGAAGAGCAAACCACTATGCAGCCCAATTCATTTTGAACTGCTTCACTAAAATAAAACATTATTGAGGCACAATTTTAATGTTGATTTCTCCTAAAAGGAAACTCATAACCAATAATCAGGCAGAGTGTCAACTGCCAGGGCTTTTTCTGAACAACACATATGAGGGGATATCAGAACAGCACATGGGGAAAAAAATTCCTCCCTCAAACAATGCCACTAGGCTTCATATCAGGTTGTGCAGTAAAGGTGATATGCCACATTGACAAATATGACAGGCATTTCATACTTACCAACAACATCTAGCTGATATGTGTGATTGATGCTGCCATACTGGTTTTCTACCACACAGGTGTAGTTTCCCTTGTCAGAGGGCACCACAGATTCCATGATGATGGTCCACACATGATCACGCACCTGAGTACAAAAATTCATCATCTTATTGCATGAAAGCCATCAGTGTACAAAACCACTGTCAAAGCAGGTCAAAGTTTTCAGGAGAAATTGTATTGGTAGTAATGATTTTGGTTTTATTATGTCAATGTTCCAAATGGTTGAAAAAAAATAATGCCAACTGCAGTGTGTGTGTGCTACTTAACATCACCACACGATACAACTTTATGACAATACATAGAAGTGGAAAAATTGCTGTATCTATATCAATTAAATCTAGATCAGAAAATTCAAGATTGCAAATTAGATCACTTAGTTTTGCACAACGAACTTGCTGCTGACCCTACGATTTACTGGTCTTGAGGTGAAAGAGAGAAGTTAAATAATTAATTTTTTCACTATTTAGTTTACAGAATATTACGAAAGAAACATTTACAAAATTGTTTGAGTCTGTCTTATTTAAATACATATGAGCATATCTACCGTTTCAACAAGAAAAATCTTTTTCTGGATTGTTGTTCAACTACCATATACCTCAGGAACTATGCTGCTAATTTTTAAATTAGAAAAAGTTGAAAAAGAATACAACAAAAAGAAATGCTGAAAACAATCAACCATTAATAGGGCTAGTGGGCATGATCATGGCCAGAGACCTTAACAGAATTATGTATGAGTATTCAATAGAAAAAACCTTTGATTCGACAGAAAAATCTTCAAAGAGCCAAAGCGCATTTTTTGTCCCAATATATATTTTTTTGATAATATTTAGGAGTGGTGAACATGGTCAAAGATGTGCATTTTTTGCTCTACCCAAAGGGACAGACCAAAGGCAAATTGGGTACATGTTTTTAAACACATCTGCCCAAACCTGCCTTGTTAGCCCCAACGGATGACTTGCTCTTTTTTCCATGACATGTTATAATTTTCTTTCATAAATCTGCCAAGACCAGCAGTGTGTGATTAACGAACCATCCTCTAAGGTAATGGCAACATCAAACATGCGTATACAGACTGAGCCATACAGCATCCCCCATCTAGCCAAAATGTGACGAGGGATTCCAGCTGCCTGCTGCCAGATGTGTTGTAGTTGGCTTCATACACGTGGTTTACATTATTTCCTTCTTCCAGCACATCTATAGACTGCAGATTTATATATGAGCAATAGAGCCCTGGTGATAAAATCAAGAGTGTGGGAGGGACAAGAGACATCCCTGGCCACTGATGCAGACCTTTGCACCTTAACTGAAAAAACAGCAGCCAGATGGTTAAGTGTGGAGGCTGACTCAGACAGGCAGGAGTGGGAGATGGGAGTAGGCAGCTGAGAGGAAACTCCAAAATTTGTCCCAGCTGGGAAGAAGAAGGACTGGGGAAGCACAAGACGAGGCTGACCTAGCCTGCGACTTGATTTGAAGAGCAGATGTGGAGAAGGAAAAGAGTTTCTTAGGGACCATTGGCATGTGCATGCATTCTACACCTGTGCTACATGGACTGTAATACATTCAAAAGAACATGAAATGACACTCCAAAATTCTTGATATTAATAGCCTTCTAGGAAAAAATCAGCAGATTGTTGTCATGGATTAATACAATGGGTCATAAAACCCTGCTGTAATTCAAAAGGAGCTGACTGATGGAATTATAGGTCTAAGAATTACTTAAAAAAAAATATATATTACAACATTATTATATCGCCAGCAGTCAAAGATGCCGTTTTTATGATGAAGTGCAATACATGAGAAATCCTCTTAATATTCATTAACCATCTGCTGAACAAACTTGACGATATCAAGACAGCAGGTACAGTCACGTTTGAATTCAGATTGCTGGTTAACAAGGAGACTTTGAAATACATGAGTGAAGTAGAGAGTATATAAGTATGAGCACCATGCAAAATTGTTGCATTTAGATAAATAAAGAAAAGATGATCCTGTTTGATGTACTGATATTTTTGACCTCAGTTTATACTAACCTTGAAGCCTCCAATACGCTGGTCTCTCTTGAATTCCTTGCCATTCTTGTACCATTTCAGTGTTGGTGTTGGGTTGCCACTGGCCTGGCAGCGAAACTTCACAGTCTTACTGGCTGGGACAGCATGAAGCTTCTTCTCCATTTTTTCTGGATGAGCCCATTGTGGAGCCATTGCTTGAGAAAATTAAAGAATAGTAATGTAGGTGTATATAGCTCAAATACTCAATAGGCATGTGTGTGCATATATATATATATATACATACATACATACATACACACACACACACACGTATATATACACACATCTATACGTATACACATATACATACATGTATACACACACATATACATACATATATACAAACACACACATATATATACATATACACATATATACATACAAATATACATATACAAATACATATATACATATGCATGTGTAATTACATATATACATATATATATACACACACACATATATACATACACATATATATGTATATACATGTGTATACATATATTCATATGTATACACACATATACATATGTATGTATATGTATATATGTATGTATATGTATACACACATATACATATGTATGTATAAGTATATGTATGTATATGTATATATGTATGTGTGTATATATGTATATATATGTGTGTATACATATATATGTATAAGGTAAGGTAAAGCCTTGATAGTCAATGGCAGGGCCACATAAAGACAAACAACCATTCACTTTTTCATTCACACATCAATTTTTCTCCAGATAATAGTAATGTTTTTTCTACATGTTTTTGGTTGTGGGAGGAATCCGTTGAACCATGCAAACCCCGCAAATAGGGGGCATCTGTGGAAATCAAAGAGGCCACCGTGTATGTGAATGCGTATGTGTATATAAATATTTTTGGAAGTCAATAAAAGAACTCAATTCTTAAGGCTGTTCGGCTTCAGAACTGTCTCAGTTAAACAATTTCAGCAGCAAATACAGCTCAGACCTCAAACAGAAGGTCAGCCTGCCATACTTGACAGCTGGTGAATTCTTTGTGGGTAGAGCAGCCAATACTGGCAAGAAGAGGAGGCAAGGGTGACTTAACTGTGCTACGTATAAGGTTATCCACTTTTTGTCACCACATGGGCATTGCTGAAATTTTTAACTGAGGAAGGAAAACCCTATGATTCTGCGTGAAATAATTTACCCAACTGTGGCCCATTCACCACACTTACACACAAATACACTCATGGTGGATCCACCATGGAGTCATAAATTGCTTAAATTTAGTCATAAAATTTAGTCAAGTCATAAATTGCATAATTGCTTGCAATTGCTTCTCACAATTGACGGCAATTATTCATACCTCTACAACTTAGCAAGAGTAAGTAGACTATTTTATGTGGCACCATTAGTAACACAAAGGCCTCAGCACACTTACGCAGCAGTTTTTGACTGCCTAACAGTTTAGCTTCCTCTGATGAAGATTCTTCATCCTCATCTTCGTCCTCTGTCGAGGCCAAGGTTTCAACTGTTTAAAGATAACAAACATTTTTTCTTTAATCACTATGGTTCAATCACTTACAAAACAAATACAAGCAAAGCCTGCAAAATGCTCTATGTTTGTTTTTGGCTTCAAAATCTATTTTTTGTGGCAGCAACACCATGATTGATATTTTACAACCAGATAGTCTGCTTCTCATACCTCACCTGTGACATTGAAGTAGACACTGTGGTTACCAAAGGTGGTGCAGGCGTAGAGACCGGAGTCTGTTAGCTCCACAGTTTCAATCTCCAGCTGGCTACTGCGAATGCGTGTGTGTTCTCCATCCATTACTGAAACATGGTCTTTGGTCCAGTTGACAGGATGAAGGGGGTCCTTGGCAGGACAACTAAGATCCAAGCGATCCCCAAGGTAGAGGGTGAACAGGTCGACTTGTGTTTCAACAGAGACTGAAAGGCAACATTAAAAATTGAAAAATTTTTCATTATTAGAAAAATGATACATTTACAATAAATTAAATGGCCCAGTGAGCATTCAAGTGAATATCACTGACTCAGATGTGTGATACAAAAGTCATATATCAGGAATAATGATAAGATACAACAAATCTCATATTAAATGAATAGTTGCTGTCAGGGACACTGTCTTAAATGTTAACACAGTGAGGCTTAAGGGTTGTATCAACATAAAGAGTAACTTTAAACACTGTCAATGGACCAAAAGACTGGAAAAGGCCTCCCTCAACTTCCTCCTGGCAGACCGCCTGCCGAACCTCTTCCTCAAATTAAATTGTATCACAAATGAGTCAAGGCCCTATCATCAAGCAAGGAGCTACTTGGGAAAGGAAGGTGAAATTCAATTAAAGGAATGAAGAGAGGGGTGGCGTCACAGAACAGGACACCTGAGACCTCTGTTCAAAGGGACTACACAGTCTGCAAGGGGGAGGGGTAACCCAATTATGCTGACACATTGTCCATCAGACTGGTATTGTTTGTCTGGTTGCAAAAAGGTAAAGATGGAGACTGGCCAACTTGCTTAACATCCTAATTCTGGGATCACCATTCTAAACGATGAAGACAAACTGGGTGCTTGCTGTTCAATGAATTTAAATTATTTTATGAGCCTATGTTAAAAGTCGAGACACATGTGAGAAAATATATCTGATTCTAAGAAGACAAAAATATTTTGCTTTACGTACAAAGTAAAAACAAGGTAGTCCGCTTTTATGAAAAGCAGATTAGACGCAAATTGCAGTTAGATAGGTTTCAAGTAGGTTATTTTTACATGTCAATCACTTGTTCACCTTAAACCTGGCTGTTACAGCTAAAACTGCTGATTGTATGAGGTTTTCACCAAAGACAAATCACAAAGGCAATACCTTTGTGGTTGAATTATGTAGATTTAAAAAAGAAAAAAACTTTACATTCTCTTCTTCATTCACCTTGCACTACCAACAAATTTACTCAGGACAGGAAGCACATCTATCTAATATGATTTCTTGTCATGGCAACTGGATTTGAATTTCTTCTTGAGAAGACGCTTCTGAAAATTTAGAAACTCCCCACAGCCCATTAGAACTGAAGAAGCCTCATGGATGAGGGGTGAAACATCTTCAAGAGAAGAAATTCAAGTCTAGTTGCCATCACAAGAAGATCACAACAAGAATTCACCATGACCTGGATGACTTGGAACCTCCACAGACATATCTATCATGACCTAAGGACAACGTCAGCCAACTTGACGAATCCCCCCCACCATACAACAACAAAAGCCTCTCAAACGATAAAAAAGGAGGAGTAGGCAAGTGAGCATGTGCACAGGAGCAAACAAGTGGGGGCCTGCAGCGGCAGGTTCTAGTGCCAGTTGCTATGGTGACCCCACTAAGACCTAGTAAAGGTATTTCCTGGATCACATATGTCAGACAGGCCCTTAATCCCAGCAGGAAAGGGGGCCATAGGGTAAGATCGACTTTCTCCTAAGGAAAAAACACCTAATGGGTAAAATAGAAGAGGCTTTTAGTGATGGACCATAACTATTCAATCTCAATTAAGCCTTAAAAATCCGTTGTCCTCCTGTTCTGTGTGGGGACCTTCCCGTATGATTCTGTTCAGCCTTCTAAATTGAGATACTGCTGATAAAGCTGTGTCAACATCCCAGCTGTTAACCAGGCTGTAAACATCATAAATAAAAGTTATCATATGTGCCTGTAGCTTTATTGTGGGCCACAGTCAGACTCATTTGTTTTTCCTGTGACAACCTGCTTGAAACTGGAATATCATGACAATGTATAGTCAAAGCAAAAACTTATCTAGAGGAATACCTACTTCATTTGTATGATGATAATACTTTGTCACAATTGTTTTCAACAAGTAAAAAGTTTAACATTTCCTTTGAATTTTAGGATTTTTAATTTCAGCTAATCCTCCTGATAGTATGATTGGATTAAAATGGACTGAGGACCATATTTTTTAGAAAGCAGTCTATCTGAAAAGCTTCGTCATATGCTCTACCAACTAATTGGAAAAAAAAGAATGATTGACATCATTTAAAATCAGCCTAATAACACATTGTGAAAGGAATTTTAGTGAAGAAGAAAGTGCTGAGAGGTTTAAGTAGGGGGTAAAGAGGCCTGTAGTCTGTAAATTTAAGATCAACAAAAAGTAAGAGTTGGCATTAGTGGATGGAACCTTCTCTGGCAACACGATAGGAAGCAATATGCTGCATGAATGACTTCTGGGATTTCCTGTCCTCATTGAAGTGATGGCTGACTGCAGTAAAGTCATGACGGTTGAGACCATAGTGGTGCACACAAAAATGGCAAGTTTCCTGTGCGGACATAACCAGAACCAAGTGAAGGAGTGCGGGGCCAGGGCCAGATTACAGGCAAAAGGCAGGACTGGCAGGACTGGCAGGAAGCAAAAGAATAGAATAATGCCCATTAGCAGCCCCGTACTCACTGCGGAAACAAAAAATGACCAAGCGTCCCCCCTGAAAGCACTCCAGTGAGGGGCCTTTTACTCCTGAACAAGTGGCAAACATTCAACATGGATGAATGTCAAAGTTGGTAATTATGCATATTTCTATGTGGACCAATGTAAACCTTGATAGTGTCCCAGTGTCTTCCAAATGAGTTACGATTCACATTATGTTGGGGAAATTGGTATCTCTAAACAGAAGGAATACATGACAAGAAACCTTGCATTTTGTCTACAACTATCACTATTTCCACTCTTCTATTTATGGTTGGTCTCATCAAAAATTAAGTCACAGACACAGTTTACATACACAAAAACAAAAATAAATAATTTGGATTACATGACAATTAAGAATTTATCTTTACCAGAGTGGTATTAGCATTTTCTTGCTTACATTTAAAAATCCTGTGAAGTGTGTTCAGAGCACTGCAATAGAATGTGTTTTTTCAAGGATTCCAACAGATCCACCAAACCTGATCAGATCCAACATATTTCATTGCTATAGAAATGTGTACAAACCAGCGTGTATAAACAAATAAGGGGAAGTTAACAAAAACATGCAAATGTCTGATTATTACATTGTTCACCATCATCTAAATGTTAGGTGTGAAAGCAAGTCACAACTGAAAGAAGTTTAAAATCTCCACTTATGAGAATGATCTGGGTCAGTCACAATACCTAGCTGTAGCCATGAAAATGGTAATGTAGGTAATTCACTTGCAAATGCTTATTGAATTGAACTGGTAGATACTGTTTGCAACAAACTTGTAGGACAATATCACTGCATGTACTCACAACTTTCTGAAAAATGTATTTCAGCCCAATCAATCCAACTCATAAACTGATCAGATCACCAATGAAAAAGAAGCTGTTCCAGTGATAAGCTATCATGAATTGAAGAGATTTGAACAACAAAAAAATATTACATTAGATGAGGCTCAAGGATCATTTGTAGTTGAGACTCTTTTAAAGAATGAGAATCACTGTTGCTTATTTCTATTGATAACAAATATTAGTCAAATTGTGTTTGTAAATGTCACTTAAAATCAACCAATGACACCAAAACTGGTTTACTTCCACCTCTACTGTACCGTGAAGAACAAGGCTAGTTAATCTGTAGCTCTGAATGGAATTGTACAAATGATCATTATATTGGACTTGTTTTGTCCTGTGTTTGTCTAGGCCGAGAATTCTGTGAACAAATTCTGATGTGAGAAGTCCTCAGAGGTCAGCAGCTCTTCTATGCTGTCATGCAGCAGGGCATTGATGAAAAAAGCCATATGGAACAAAAGATCAATCACTTTGCACATGTCCCCATACCAAGCAAAAATAAAAATAGATAACTACATAAAGGAAAAAAAACAAGTCATTTTTGGGACAGGGAAACAACATTATGTCTTTGAATACTAACACAGGAAACATTTAATTGAGGCAGAAGTCTATGTAGCCCTTGAAGGAAAACAATGAATTTAATTTGTTTAGGGAAACATTCTTTTCTTATGAGAACGTCACACAACAAAAAGCCCAAAGACAGACAAAGAAACACGCATAAAACATGACCATTTCCATATAACTATTTTGTTTCTACACTTAAGACAAAAGGAATGCCACCAAATGCTTCTGCTGGGATTGTTTTTAGACAGCTGAGGCCATCCATCACCCAGCAGGGAGGTGGGGGGCGGGGCAGGGGGCCATTCAACCAAAAGTTGGTGGGGGAGCAAGACGAAAAGAACAGAAGTGCATTTATAGTACCTGGCCATTTGGTGATTAAGACCTGGGTGGAGTGAAGACATATTAGACTCCCGCTACCCGAATTTATGTCAGAAATCAGATCCTAAAGGACAAGGGACAGCGAGGAGAATGGTTTTCTTTCCCTTTTCAAGAGACGCGCTAATTTATAGTTTCCCTGGTACATAACTTCCTTCAGTGACAACAGATACCTTCTCATTACAAAGGAAGAGAAGTGCAGGGACTCCTCTAGATAGTTGGGCTACCCTCAAGCTACAGATGGGAGTCATTTACTCTTCACTGTCCCACTGCTGGTTTAAACACAGACAAGGCAAGTATATTTTAGGGTTTACAGCCAAATAGAGCCCCACATGCTTAATTACTCTACTCATAATAGCGAGGTTTATCATATTCTATTGCTGCTCTCTACTTCCGACTATGGAGTGTAAACATCCAAAGCCATCTACCCACAAGTCCAGCCAGCTATTACACTATTGGACTGCATCCAAGAGACACAATTTTCAAGATTTGATTTCAGATTTCCCCCCTCTTTTCAGAGCAGCTATCAGGCAAGTGTGAATTCTTCACAGAAACTCATTTTTAAGATATAAATAGAGACTAAAAGTTAAGAACAACATATAAGGACTCAAAATGTCCATTAATTTAAATATATCTTATTTCTAAATGTGTCTAATTTTTTCAGCAAGGTGTGACCAATGGTCAGAAACACAGTTGTGCTACATATGAAGCACTAAGGGACGTACACTCAAACAACATCAGACTCAAGACACTCCTTTGTGCCCACGGCCATTAGACTATATAACAGCAGTCTGGACAGCACACAACCCTGACCAGCCAGAGGTGCAGCTGTGCTACCACTACCTCACTACCTCACTCATTCACACATGCCATGTCCTCTTCTTGTTTATCTATTTTTATCCTTGTTGTCATTCTGATGTCTATTTTTATCCTTGTTGTTGTCTTTGTTCTTTTGATTGTCTCTATTAAATATTATATTCATATTTTTTGTGATTTTTGCGCTGCTGCAGTGACAAATTAATTTCCCCTACGGAGATCAATAAAGCATTATCTTATCTTATCTCTTATCAAGCATATGAGTGTGGGGAGCTTACTACAAGGGGTAGACATCTGTAAAGTCTGGAGTGTGTTCCAAATGTTCAGAACAAAGCTTGGATTATCAATTGACTGTATTTCCATGGAAAGAGTCACAACAAATCAGGCATAACAAGTTTCAACCAGTTGCATACTGCTCAAAAACTCTGTAAATGCAAAGAGAAAAGGGGTCAACGCTGATGGACTTGCAACCCTCAAGAAATCAAACCATCTTACCGTCATCTGTGTTGGCAGGCCGGCACTGGGTTCTTAAAACCTGGGCAAATAAAGCCAGAAAAAGAAGTATACTTGGCCTCATCAGCATCCTGCTCAGGAAGCTACAACCTTTGGCTCTTTTGTGACTGGAAATCCATTCAGGCCGTAGGAGCATCAGCAGCAAGTCATTCACAGATTTCACTGAAAAACAAAATTCAATACATTAACATATGTGTCAAAATTACTTCAGAATTTCAGTTCTGAAAAAAGACATTCATTTTTTTACCAACGTCAGTGGCAATTTCAATGACTAGCAACTACATTACATTTTTCTGTATGGGTCAAAGATATATACTTCTTAGAGTAACGGCTGATGTATGAACTCATTTCATTCCTTCAAGAAAATGCTGAGTGAAGTCCCCCCTCCCTCCCAATCTACCGAGTGATGTAGCTGAAAGATGTTGCGTACCCTCTGAAACAAGACATGGTGCATGGTGCAAGGGCTGACCCACACGCCAACATCTGCTTGCATGTAGCATCTTGCTAGAGAGATTATTGCTTGCCCCCAGACCCAAGAGTCCCCTTGAGGGATATGTTGAGGACCAAAATCTACAGGCTGTTATGTGACACCCTTGTAGAAAGAGTTCCAGGCCATAATTTCCACATTCAAAGGATCTATCACCGAACACTTGGTTTCAGTCCCAAGACCGAAATGACTTGCTACAGCCATTTGTTTCCATGGATTGCCAGAAATTCAAGGCAAAGTATTTTTCATTCTTCTTCTAATTTAGTTATATCCAGCCTAAGTCTGCATCTATATTTTTGAAGTCAGTTGTGTAGTTGATTTCAGTTGTATACCAACATTAGTGTTACATTAGATAAAAAAAAAAACAAGTTGCTGGAACACAAAGCCACGTTCAGATGCATCTGTGGGTGCCTCAAGAGCTAATCATTCATGTGAGTGTGTTCAGCGTCTCTGAAACAGTCATCGTGTGCTCCTCAAAACCAATTCAATTTCACTTTCAAAGAATGGTCCACTGTTCCGGCAACTGAGAAGGGTCAGAGGGATCCTGGGGGGATAAAGAAGCCTGGTCATTGCGGCTCTTTAAGCAGTGAGTCAGTATTTGGGAAGACTCCAAGAAAGTGCTTCGGCTGCCAGACAGAAGAAAACGCAGAGAGCAGCCGACCATGTTCCCTGGTCCCTCGTCACTACAACCATTCGTAAATCAAAGAGGAGGAAGTAGCTTCTTTAAAGTTTGACACACAGCTTTTCAATCCCCAACTCCCATGAGTGCAACAGTTAAAAATATTGTATGTCTTATTATCTACACACTCTGGGTGAACTCATGTTGAACTCAAGTGGAGTTCTGTATAGATAATGATTATTTAAAAGGAAATTGGGCGCTTACTGATAGACGAAAAATTGTGTAATTTGATCCATATATTTTTTTATTCAAAGTTCTCATGTATTTATTGTTGGACTTAAAAATCTTGAGCCAAAGGATATATTTTTCTGAACCCAACAGTCACCCAACTCTACCCTAAGTGTCTTCAAAATGTTAATGTCCAGTAAGAATACACAAAGGTGCTCTTAAGTGTGGCATTTGACATCTTGACAGCATGTAACTTATACTTAAAGAAAATATGCTTTAACAAGGATTTCTTTCATTCCTTTGTTAAAAATGATCTAGTTATTGGTTCAAAACTTAATTTCTCCACCTCTATATTCTATAAACTCCGAGTACATTCAATTCAAACCTCTCAGATTCCAGCTACATTCCAAATGTCCCCAAATTTAATGTCACTTTGACAACATATTGAATATATCTAAAAAAAAAAAAAAAAAAAAAAAAGAAAATCATGTAGCTTATAAACATGAAAACGAAAATGAATTAAAAATCTAAGAAATCCAAGCTACTCATGGGCAAAATTACAGTGAATGCTTGGAAAATAAACATTAGCAAAATGCCCAGCAGCAAAATACTGGTATTTGATACGATTACAACATTAAACTCAATTAAAAGGAGGATTAAAAGAATATTATGTTGCATTCAATGTTTTTTTCAGACTCTCATGAGATATCATCACACGTCCTACAAAAATCCATCAACGTGTCCACCATTTTCTATTTCAGACACATCTTATGTATGTGAGCTTTTTACCAATCATAATTTTACAAGCACTGAACCTTAATCCCTTCATATACCAACCTTCAACCTTTGCACAAAATCCTTTAAAACTATACATATACAGTCAATATGGCCCAATCTGGATTCCTAATGATTTGATAACTTATGAAGTAATGTTCAGCTCCCTTTCAGTCATTTCACAGTCTGAATCATGGGTTCATCAGCAGCCTACTCTGGAAAGAGCTGAGGTGTCATGAGATTACACTAAAATGCAAAGACCCTTAATGTCAAGCAAGCTAACACTTTGCCATTTGTTTCACACTTAAATCCAAAATGTTTTTCACTGAGTTCACTACATCCCGCGTGTGAATGTTTTTCTAAGGAAGATGAGTCTGGTCATATTTATTAACACATTGGGAATGCACTCAGAATTCTAAATCAGTGATGTATAGAAACCGAGAAAGTAATGACTCTCAAGGTTAAAAAACCTTTCATAACTTGTAACTAAAAATGGGTTGCAAAGGCATGTTCTAATCTACAACTTTTTCAGAGATTCTTCTGTTGCATTAAATATAATAAAGGATCCACAACAACAACATTTAGGGCCAAAACATGTTATGTCATTCTTCTTCTATTTGCTAATAAATCAAACAACTTTTAGATGAGTCTTCCTCAGCTACACTGGAAGCAGTGTCGGGTAAAGTCATTAAATAATTCAGACTGACCCTTTTTAACTGGGCAAATCACAGAAGATAAACTAAGAATTTCCTGAATTGAATCATGCAAACAATCAACAAAAATACATGCAAGGAGAGTAATCAAGCAAACCAAGAAACAGGATTACTCTGTCATGATTTGTCTCAGAATACAAACCTTGTTCCTGCTGGAAAACTCACAGCGGACATTATGCCAATTTTCTAAAACATCTATCTCCTCTCCTTCCTCGCAACTTCACATGTACAGCTTTACATGACATCAAGTTGCCCTACAGACATCAAGACAAATGAAAAAAAGGGTGGCCAACCTCTGAGAACTTTGAGGTTCAACTGCTTTTTTCTGAATAAGTCATCTGTCCAATGACACAAGAGAAATATATACAGTGAGGAGGGTTTCATTGGTAAGCTTTAAAAAAGCTTTGATTGAGGCTCCAAAAAATGAACACAAGGCAGCATCAGCAAACATTAAAATAAACGTTCCTTCAAATCAAATGAGCATGATGAAAAAAAGAGTTCAAAGAAGTACAGCACAATTAATCCTGCAGTTGAATTTTAAATTATCCTGAATTTCTTATTGACAAAGTAGTATAAGTTGAAATTTCACCACAGTGGCACATTCTATGCTATTCTATACTGTACGAGTCAACACAAATGGCTCTCCCAATCTTACTGAAAGACGTATATCAGTTTTATTTGCATTCTCTATAGAATCCAGGCCTTGCTGCCCGTATTTTCCCTCAAACAGGGAAGACGATCGTCGTATTCACTTCAAGCCCACACGGTCTGTTGGGGAAAAGCTAAATAATTCAAGTTAGGGATGAATCGGGGTGGATAGTTTTCCAGAGCTCGGAAAAAGTTGTGAAAAGGAGATGTCGATAAACGATTTGTAGTAGAAGTACATCAAAAAGAAAAGAAGAAAAACATCTGTACTTAACAGCTTAATGCATTTTGGGAAACAGTTTCGTAAGCAAATCAATATACGACGAATTTCACTCTGAAACAAAATCAAAGCTTAAGTGGAAAGAAAAGTGGGGCTACTACAATTCAAACTCACCTTACTGGCGGGGAGCTTTGAGAAAGCCGTAGTGGGTCTGATAAGACTCTCGGGCAGAGTTTAAGAGGCAGCGGGGGAACTTATCGAAAACAGTAAATCCACTTTCCGGACTTCAACAGGGATCGACGTCCTCCTTCATCCAGGCTTTCAGTGGTAACGTTGGCTAACAGGTTCGCACATATTTTAGTAGCCAAACCTGAGCAACAGAGAATAAACGTGTGTCCAGCCAACCTGAGATGGGGGGAAACGTGTTGCGAGCTTTAACCTTTTAATATTTCGGTATTTAACGTCGAATTATTTTCACGTCACTGTTATTCTACATGACTTGGCTTAAACAAAACGAGGATAATACGTGAGCGAAGCCTGGGACTTCGAGCTCAGTTGTCCTTTCTTTCCCGAATCGTTTCGTCCTCTCATCTCCGAAAAACAGGAGAATGTCCGAAAGTTGCTCAACTCTCTATTATGGAAACAGATGAATACACGTGTAAAGAGACGGATTTGTTTTTCGGTCATTCGGAAAAATTGCGCGTTAAAACATATCCTTGAGAGTAAATTTGACCATTCCTGACGGAATTTTTTGTTCACCGACGGGAATCTGGGCAGCTCCTAACCTCCCCCTTGAATCCGAGAATATGCGCATCATTCGGACCAAAGTTAACACAAGGTAAGAGGCACTGACAACATCCGGTCTTGGGTTTTAGAATTAAAAGCACAGTTTGGATCCGCTAAGGAAGCAGTAAAGTGCTTGGAGAGCAGACGCTAACTGATAAATCGTATCTGTTTAAAAAAACACCTTTCATATTTTTCTAAAAAAATGGGATATTTGGGATATTTTCATGACATGCACTGAATATATTCCGAATCTCAAATTAAAATTATGATAATATAGTCAAAAATGACAGTATTTATTTCACCGCAAAACCATACTCATGTTTAACATACCTTATCTGATTAATTCACAATGCATTCGAAACTGTTTGGTGTCTTCAGATTTACCTTTGCCAAATTCCTAAATAATATCATATCATTCAGAATCAAGTCATACTGATTATAATACAACAGGCACAAGCTAGCTTTATTTTTTAGGGTGCATTCCCACATTCCGGTATTTTTTAGGCTGCTATTTACGAGCTTTATAGATGTCTGCTCGGGCTGGCAGAAACCTGGCTCCCCCTGCCATCCAACTGCACCTTTCCAGCAGATCTCCAGCAACTTCCCACACCGCACACTTTGCATTGTGGGAATGGAGAACAACGCAAAGTTTTTAATATGATTTTAATAATATATTCTTCTCTTGCGACTCTGGAAGGAGTTAACACATAAGAAGATTATAATAAGACAATTCCCCACGTGATACATATGGTTTGATTTGACTATCCCTACAAATTGGAAATATAAATAGAGAATTACATTTTACACTTTTTAAGTATGTTTACAAATCTGAGATTTTAAACAAATTCCAGATTTAAAAAAGTGTAGCTAATTCATATTTGTGGCTGTCAAATCCAGACCAAGTAAAATCAATAAAATGAATAAAAGAGATGGAACATAAAAGATTTTTCCTGCAAAATCTCCAAACTCTTGAACTTAACCACATAAATCCTCATGAAAAGGGGGGGATTTGTTGCAGTAAGTGTGCTTTATACTTAACATTGTCAGATTAATTTTAATAAACGTTCACTGAATGTGGAAAGACATGTTCTAAATATTTGTAGGATGATCTGGAAACACTTTGTTTACAGAAAATTGCATACATGAACACTAATCCATTCACAGGAAATAAATACTTCGATCAACCACCTGCTTAAAGCAGTTGTGAGATAGTTTTGTTTTACTGGCTTTAAGATCATATACTTCTGGAAACATTCCAAAGGACAAGAGAATTTCAAATATACCGAGCAACTCAGCACAAACACAAATCTGTTCTGGTTAATCAAACACAGTCCATATCTGGAGACATCATATGGTCTTTGATTTCTTTTCAAAACTGACAAATGATTGATACCTAAAGTTGCAAAGACACATGAATCCTGGGTTGGTGGTTGAAATAAGGAAGAGGATGAAAAAGAAACAGATGTGCCTTTCATGGACCTTGCCTCATTAACCCTTTCTGAAGCTCATTAATAGAATATGCGATTGAACTGCTTGGGTTTGAATATCAACAGAAACAGTACCTGCATCAGGTTATGCCGAAGGCTGAGGACAGACAAAATATCAGTGTCTAATTTTATTCTTGATCTTTTGAATATCAAAATATCAATATCAATCTATGAGCTTTTAGGCATAAATCTGTGTTTTGTTGCTGCTTTCACAGTTTTTTGTAAAATCAGTAAAGAAATTATCTATTATTTTGTAGAACACTGAAAACGCCTTGGTTTTCAATTTAAAATCCAACATATGAAGTCATTTCCGGGGCTTTAGAAAGAAGAATTTGATACTATTTGATGGAATCAAACTACATATTTCCCCAATTTTTTCAGTTCCCATGATCAGTTGTAGAAATATATTGTTTGACTGTTTTTGGCTGTTAAGGAGTCTGTCACCAAAAGGCATCCTACCTTCATATAAAAAATAAGATTTGGTACATTTCAGTTTTAGATTCCTGCTCTCAGCATTTCAAACCACATATGTTTTTGTAATCTGTGTTAAAAACACATTTAATTTGAATGAGCTTCAGTTACAACTGGCATCCACATACTACCCAGAGAAAAGCCAAGCATGTATATTGGGTAACTTATAATGAGAGTGAAAGGGACATGTGCTGCAAGCAGCCACATCTTAAAATTTAGAGGCATCAAAACATGTCTTGGAAGCGCTTTGATTAGGCCGTAGTTTGAAACCAGACTTTTTATAGACATTTCTTGTGTCACTGGGACTTTTTGTGTCACTCATTAAGTGTCTTGAGGTCTTACTCAAAAAATGTTACTTAATCACTCTTTCAAGATGTATTATTTTACTCACTACATTTATATTAGTCTGTCATTGTCCTTTTTAAGGAATGGGCACCTTTTATGGCAATTGCCAACTTCATAAAAGGTATACAAGATGAATTTTTTAAAATACATCTTGTTCGTCCAAGATGTATTTTGATAAAATAACACTGGACATATGATGAAAAAGTTGAATAAACTTCTATAAAGAATAAAAATATACAAAAAAATGAGCCCAAACTGCCAACTATTCATCCAAAATTAGCCATTCAACTCTAGCGTCAATACAAGTTGGGCTATTGGTGGGCTCAATAACAGTTGACTTAAAAACTGAAAGGACATCCATCCATCCATTGTCTACCGCTTATCCTACTCGAGACATGGCGAGAGGAGGGTAAACCCTGGATGGGTTGTCAGTCAATTGCAGGGCCACATATAGAGATGGACAACAATTCATTCTCTAGATTCACACATCTGGGCAATTTTCCCAATTAACAGCAAGTTTTTGGACTGTGGGACGAAACAAGAGCACCCGGAGGAAATCCATGCAGACATCAGGAGAACATGCAAATTCCACACAGAAAAGTCCCCTGTTGCAATCAAACCAGGGTTGTTCGTGCATGCCATCTCTCTCTCTCGCTCGCTCTCTGTATATATATATATATACACACACACACACACACACACATGTATATATATATATATATATATATACATGTATGTGTATATACATATATACATACATATATGCGTGTGTATATACATATGTAAACATATATATAAGTGATTGTTTGATTATTGGCTTATTTTAATGTATTATGATACCAGTCGTGAATTAATTTAAAAACTAAAGATAAAGATCCAGAGTTCCCTTTGGCACAAGTTCTAAAGACAATAAAAGCAATTCCATTTTAAACCACATGAAAGCCATGATAAAATTTATAACACATGATAACATTTGCATGTCTTTAATCCATCTGTGGCTCATTGCTTTACTTTATTGAGAGACAGGGAGTGATATTATCTGATATATTGGAAACCTCCTGCACGCCTGGCTGACAACATGCAGATGAACTGCAGACTTCTGAATGTGATGCAGTGCACACTAATAGGACTGTCTTGTTTATTGTTTTGTTTTTAAATTACAACAAAGAAACACTGTTGTTGGTGTTCCACAGTATATCTGCTCACTTGGGGAAGAAACAGAATGGGAGTAGAGCTTGAGTCATGCAGGTCTCCTTCAATCTTCTTTTGAAATTTCCCCATTGTGGTGTGATTCTATTCTATTCTATTCTATTCTATTCTATTCTATTCTATTCTATTCTATTCTATTCTAAGACTTATCACAAAGTGTGTGATTTATACTGATAAGTACACAGAAAAGAAGTGAAATTATAAAACCATAGTATACAGAGGAGTCATGAATAAAACGGAGGAGCAGAACTGTATGGAACTTAAATTCTGTTGAACTTTGCTTGGAATCAGCTGACATTTGAGCTGGTGCAAAACAGAAGTCAAGATGAGGCAATTCTGATCACTCCTCATTTCTTTCATTGTAAAGAAATGTGCCGGATATTGTTGAGGTCATGGGTTCCTTATGCAAAAGCCAACTGACGGCTGGTTAAGCCACACATAAGCATGAGAAACAACAGTCATGCAATTCTCAGAGTGAACAATATCAGGTGTGTGTGTGTGGGGGGGGGTGTCATGATTTGCATCATGATTTCCCTGGTAGTTACTTCATTGCACTATATTGCTGACTACTTCCCTTGCTTCTCTTGTTTGAATTCCATTGTTTCTGGCCAAGTACAAATATCCTTCCTTTATGCAAGTAAACCCCTGAGAGGTCAGCAGTCTGTGCTCAATCCCTGCCTTCCCCATCCATCAGCAGCACCCATGTCCTACATGGGCCCCACAAGCTCTGCTCACAACCCCCAACTTGCTCTTTGACATAATGCTGTTGAGGCTTTCCGGGCCTTTATTCTGGCTGTTGTTTGAGGCAGATTGAAGACCTTTTGTGTTCATCAGCTCCTGTCTTGAGTGGCCAGGAGGAACCAGCTGGGGTGCGAGTAGAGAGACAGGAATGCGCATATGAATGGGGCAGTGTGTGCCAGGCACCTGCTGATAGAGCGATGGTGTTCCCTCTATGACTTTTAGTTCATCAGCGTAACCATCTTGGTCAATTACACGTGCACTATGGTTTTGTGTTCCCTGGTCATTTACACTGACAGGGAGCTGTCATTAGAGTGTATATATAGCTGTGGTGGCAGCAGCTTTGTTTTGGGTAGTAAATGATTAACACTAGGTTTATTCCTTTAGTCCTACCCTTCTGGTTTTATCGAATAATAGTCAAATTGATGTTTGAAGGATTATCAAGGATTTGATTATTTGGATCTGATTCAGATGAAAAACATGAGTTTCAGGGATATTCCAGCATGAATTATCCTACAAATTAGTCAGTAAATAGCTAAAAAAATCATAAAATAATTTGTTTAAAGTGAGAAAAAAAATACAGAAGAAAAAGAAGTAGATAGATAACTTGTTATTGTAAATTTTGTCCGTGTCAATTTCAAGAGCAACAACTGCTGAATCTGACTTATAGCATCAAAAATATAAACGTTTATCTTGGCCCAATATTGAGCAGATACACATCAAACAGCATTAATACAAAATAAAGATTTAGATGGTCATATATTTACCTTTTTACCTCATATGTACTCATATATAGTCTATCTTTGTTGATATTCTCATCATTTGTATGGATAAATTTGCAATTTCTTGAAAAAAATTGAGTCAGAAAAATGTTTTGAGCTTCAAAGTATTAACACAAGTGTTTTTATGACCTGTAACATGAGTTGAGGAAGTATTTCAAGTATAAACAGTAGTGGTATTCACAGACCAAAAATGGCAGAGTGGGATTATTTGGCTACTTAACATGATGACATTGGAGTAATGTCAAGGACGAGATGGTTAATGTGTAAGTAGTACTTTAATTGTTTTTGTGGGTAGTGACAGAGTTAAACTTAAGTATCTTCACAGAGTGTAATGAAATGAGGTAACTCAATCGATATAACTGTCAGATAAATGCAGGGGAATAAATGCACAAATGACCTTCTCTTGCTTTCATTTAATTTACTTCCATGATATTGAATACAGGCCCAAACAACAGCATTGTGCATGAGTTAGCATTCAAATGCTGAGAAGCAGTGTCTCATCATGCAAGGAATTTCTTAAAATTTTAGGTGATTTCTTGCATATTGTGGTGAAAATTTATTGTAATTGATTTTAGTTTTATTTTCTGGTGAAATTTAAAATGTTTTTTTGAAATTTTGCTGAATTTCAGACACCTCTGTAGACTTTAAAGTATTATATTTCCAAGTGATCTTTCATGGTAATTTAAAATAAAGTCTACAGGTATTTTGGATATTTTTAGGTATTTATGCAGATATTTGTGGGTAATTTATTGATGACTTCCTGGTATTTTCTTTTGATTTTTTTAGGCAATTAAATGCTCTTTTATTTTCTATTCTGATTTATCAGGTAAAATAATCTGTTTTATAACCTTCAAATTATGTATGTTTGTATTTCTGCATGTGTGAGTGTTTATTTATTTATTTGTTGTCTGTAACTATGGGCCTATATGTAATTTTAATCCACGTTATCAAATGTGACAATAAAATGTGTTTGCATATTTTCTGGTAAAGTTTAATGGAAAAGAATGTCAACGCTTTAAAAGGTTTAATCATTGTCTTTATCACGAGGTACACCTTGGTGCTCACCCATAAGCCTTGAAAAGATAATCCTCTCACGGTCACACTGCAACATATAAAGATGCCACACACGAAATGGAAAACTTCTGCAGGCATGTGCTCAGTTGTATGGATTTACAAGCCAACTGGAGCTGAAATCAAATATTTCATGTAAATAATAAAAGTATTTATTTTAGTGTCCAAGTGAAAAACTGAACAATGCAAAAATTCCCGAGTGACTGAACTGCAGCCTGATGAACAGGCCCCTTTCATAAATCCAAAGATTTAGCAGGCACACTGAAAATAAAACTCCATATGAGACAACAGAGGGAGGAAGTAAAGTGTACTGAAAAGTGAACCCCATTGATTTGCCATGTTGTTCTAGAGATTTGGCACTTGACACACAGCAAAGTTCTTTCAAACAACAGACTGATGGGACTGAGATGTAAGATCCCAAAAGGCTCATTAACAGTCCTCTGACTCATATGGTATAGCTTATGGGTTGTTTGTCTGACCATGCTTTTGCAGAGATTACATCTCCATAATCAATATAAAGAAACTTAGCCATAGTCTGTAGAGTTCAGGAAAAAAAAAAACATCTGGGAAAATAACCGCCCCCACCCCCACCCCGCACACTGAACAGAAAAATCCATGCATGTTTACTGCACACAATTTCCTGAGGAAACTTTTTCTTTATAATGACCCCAACCAAGAACATTTTGACATAGTCCAGATGCACTTGAGTATTTTATTCCAAGTGAAGCTGCAGGATGTCCACAACCATGGCCTTCACATCCAGAGGACTGGAAGTGCGAGAAAGCATTCAAATTTATCTGTGCTTTTTGAACTTAAAAAAGCTTCTGTCAATCACAGCCACACTTCAAAGTAGTTTTTCACATGACACTGTGATTGGAAGCCTGTTATTTCATGTGCTGGAAGACATGGGCAGCAGCCTCTGAACTTGTGGCTTGTAACACCTGCTGAACTAGAGAGTGAGAGCAAAAGATCTGCAACAACACTTCAAACAGCAGACGACATGCTGCTTTGAAGAGGGAGTGGACCTAAATTGGATTATGCAGCATCTCCAAGGAGCTGCTCCCTTATATTTGATTATACACACCCCCTTGCTCACCCAACACTCACAACCCTGCCTCACCAATGCGGATGAGACAATGTGGGCTGATACTGCACTCTTAATATGTGCCCATCTGCCAGCCATTTACCTGATTACTTCGAGCTAACTGTGACAGGTATGGCTCTGGTGGGGCAGACGGGAGTCCAGAAAACGGCGTTAGGTTTTTGCAGTTTGACAAATAAAAGATAAGGACCAGGTGACTCTTTTATAGATTAAAACAAGGACTCACAGAAGAAATAACTGGCAAAAATGTTAGCCACAGAAACTACTGATATCACATCTTGAAGGAAATCCTCAGACAAGAGAAACATGATCAAAAATATATAACAAGCATGCGGTTCTCATCATCTGCTGTTCTTAAACTCCTTGTAAATGCTGTTTAAAGTCCCAGGCACCGAGTTCAAATCCTCCGCACAAGACAGACCACCTTCTATTTCTGATGAAAATAACATCCCGTCCTGGTTTAACGTGGGCTCATTATGGTGGAAGTGGGTTCCTGGGCCAGGAAGTTTCATTGCTTTCCAAATAAATCTCACTAAACAGAGCTGTAATCCAAATTCCTCATCTTGTGGATTCCTCCCTAAGTCCTTACATTACGTAAAAGCTCTCAAAAGTTAGGCATAAAAATCAAACATTATTTTTATCTACCCACATATCCTTCACTGATGACATTGAGTAAGCAGTTATTCAAATTAGTCTAGAAAGTTGTTTTTCTTCTCCTGATTCAAACCTGTTTGTTTCCACAGGAAGAACCTCTATAATTTAAACCAGCTTTACAAAAATTATTTTTTAAAAAGTATGAGGCCCTTTAGCACTTCTTCATTTTTACCATATGACATAGGGTTTTCATTACTTTGCTCGCGTCTACCAAATCTCAGCCATCAGCTTTGATTATTTTACATTGAACCTGGCAAGCGATCATTCATCTAGAAAGCTGAGGGCTGGCCTGTGCCACTCAAAATTATACTGCAAATTCAAAAAGCAGAGTGTGCTCGGTTTTACTTTCCATGGAGACAACAAATACACATATTTCTAGACCAATATCCTTAGTGGCAGAAAGCTTACAAAACTCTTGCAATCACTGACATGTGGCATTCTAGATACTCAGCTGTGTGTGAGCAGGAACATGTTTCAAAAAGTAGACAGTGGTTGTTGCTTAGTTCTGAAGCTGAAATACCCCCATCCCACCCCATTTACCCCCTAACACCCCATCTTGTTGTACTATGTGGCGTCAGCCGCAATGAACTCCAGATGTGGCCTGGCACCATTCCAGTCCCTGCAATGGATGTGGTTTGAAGGTAGTTTGGAAACGCCACCCACCAGCGGACCCAATGAAAGTTCCTTAGGCTGCAAAGAGATTTCTGTTGAAGGCTTATGTTTGAATGGACTGCACGAGTGAAGAAGAAATGCAGGTCCTTGGAGAGAAAAGGTATCTGTCTCTAATATGTGCATGTGTTATTTATTCCAAGCATGTGAGATGAGGTTTCCCAACACTCTCAGAAATACCAATGTCCTTTACTCCCAAAAAGGCTTCAATTCTGTGAAGTTATTCTGCTTAAGAAGGCCGTCATTTCTGTGCCCAACTTAAAGAGAATGGCTATCATAACAATTAGAATTGTGGGAATATTGAACAGATCATCGAAAAAATTAACATCCTTCATTGCAAGCTAAAATGATGCAATATGAGGCACAGAACCAAACTTACCAAAGTTGCCGGACTTTCTAGGCTGATTAATTAAGTAGTTGAAGGTGGTAACTAACACATGCAGTCCTGTATTAGTTCAAATTGACAAAGTTGGATGTATGATTATGATCTTGGGCAGCACAAAATGCAGTTTTAAGCACAGAAGGGAAAACAGGCCGAAGTGAAATGACAAACAATACAAATGCTAAAAAAAAATGAGTTCATTAACTTTAAAAAAATCTTTAATTGGTTATTTAATTTGCCACCTGACTTCAGGGACGTTTGTGATGCTACATCAACTTCACTGGGTTTCACTTTCTAACAGCTTCCATATTCAAATTTGCAGATGGACTGAATGAGGTCAGCTCTCAGCATGCTGTGAGCTAATTCACATGGCCAACAGTGAAAAAACATGTAGCTTCTAAGCCTGTGGCTCCTCCTGCTGCCTGACATCAGCAGTACACAAAATGTTTACTAGTCTAACTTTCACATTGTTCTGATCTCTCACCTGACAGTGAAGATATGCTGCAAACTTCACATGGGATTGATAGGACATAGCTGATTTCCTGATTTTAGCAACTTTGTCTTTATTAATTTTTCATTATTTTGTTGAATCTTGCTGATCAATTTTTATCTTTTTTAAATGAGCAGTGCTGCAGATCACGTGCAACAATCAACTTTTTTAAGCACAGTTATTATATGGACTAAGGGGCATGGGGAAAAAAACAACTGTACTCCTTATTGGTAAATATCACAGCTAAATGCAGTAAACAGTGTAGTAAATCACAAATAGGAAACACTCAACTGATTATGTATCCTATGGAGTAGTAGTTTTGGTCTATTTTTTTAGGCGATCACGTATGGATAATTTATGGTCTGCACTAAATAGTGATTTCATCACCTTGCATTTTCAAAGTGCTTTACACTAAATTTCACCTTTTCCCATTCCCAGATGCACTCATATCACTGGCAGCGGATCTGCCATGCATGTCACTAGCCAGACCATCAGGAGCAGTTGGGAGTTCTTTGTCTTGCCCAACGACACTTTGGCTTGCAGTCAAGCAGAGCCAGAGAATTTCTGAAACTGATTTCAAAGTTCTGAGGAAATCTAACAAAACCGGAATGATGCAAATTGTGGGTACATCATATGAAGTTCATTTTGCATATTCATAGGTTGTTTGTTGACAATTAGATGACCAAGGCGGAGTGAGGTCAAAGCAGATGATACACTTTGTTTAATGTGTCTGTCTTTTATTTGGTCCTAGTCATGAACACTGTTGCCTGCAGCAAATACGCCCACTGTCATCCTGGAGGTTCTAAGAGCTGCCTCAAACTTCCTGATGAGGTCACCTGGTATGGCAGCAGTAGTCTTTTGTTCTTCTGGGTGCAGAGCGATGGATAGTGATCCAAAAGCAGCTGACAAACATCTTCATGGCCTTGTTCTGCAGACTGTTGCATTTGACAAAGCACAACACACAAACAGGGTCCAGTTAGATCATGATTAATAAACTTTACTGCACAGTCTGCACTTTTTTAAGGTAGTTCTCTGAATCCACCTGTCGCCATTGCCAGAAATGTACAGGTGCTGTATATCAATGAGACACAAATATTTATATTAACATCTTAAAATGATAATAGTGAAGAAAAAAAAAAGATCATCAAGTTAACAAAAGCCATTTAAAGAGACATACATAAAGCATATATGTGTGTAGCTATTCTTACATTGTTTCACTGTGGTTGTAACTCAATTTCTAGATGTAAAATAATGGTGATCTGCAGCAGATGATGCTATGGAACTCACAATGTTTTTTTTAGTAATTGAAAAAGTCCACAAAAGATTACTATTGCATTCTTTAAAATACTAAACAGCTGTGTTCCGTGTTCTGTTAGGACATTTTGACTTGGTGAGCTTCATCACCTCCGTTTGCACTTGTTTTCCTTAGCAGTGTGACTTAAATTTAAAGGCAGTGTAAAACTATTCAGCTCAATACAGCCTGCTTTCTGAAATTAAACATTAATGCCTTTTTAAAAGGGGATCTATGACAATTTATTCACAAATTATAAAACTCTTAGCAGTGGTGCATTTATAGCTGTGTGAGCAAGCCTACCTTGTGTAAAGGAGATGCACCATCATCATCAAGAAGCTTTGGCTCTGCTCCGTGATGCAATAGGAGTCTAACCACATCCAGATGGCCACAGTAAGCTGCTCGATGGAGAGGTGTAGTGCCACCTGGTGTCTGAGGAGATGCACAAGCACCATTCTCAAGAAGAAACTCACAAACAGCAAGGTGACCACTTCGACTTGCATAGTGCTATGAGAAAACACAGGAAAATAAAGCTGAAGGTTAGGTCCTTGGAAGTGAGAAGACACACTTGTACTAGAAGCAAAAAATGTTCCATGTAAACTTACCAGTGCTGTGTATCCAGCGGAGTCTCTCAGGTTAGGATGGGAGCCTCTATGCATCAAGTACTTAATCCTCTCCAAATCCCCATCCATAGCAGCAGACCATATACCTGCATATCAAAGTGATACTAAAGCTGGGCAGCATGTTATCATTTAACTTTTATGTCGAGAAAAATAATTTTAGTTACATTTTTATTCCATACAATGATTTAAGCTTTATTTGATTGAATGCCGGCGCAACGGGTGGAAGACTCTGTGCAACGCCATCAAGGCTGGAAGCCGAGGAGTCATTCTGCAGGGCTCTCGGGGTATTGGGAATAAGGGGACTACACAGCAAGAAAGTCATCAAAAACTGCTGTGGATAGGGGGAACTTTGGGCCACACAAGCTACCTAGACACAAGTTTGGAACTGATCACCCCCGGCTGGGTAGCCTGGGTGAGGGTGTCTGATGACCCCAGGTTCACTACACACTGAAGACGTGTCTAGGTGTCACCAGTAGGTGTGTCTTACATGTGATTAATGTAATGAATTGTTTTGACTGAACTATTTTTTCCATGCTCAAAATAAATTGTTTCCAAATCATTGAAAGGCTTTTAATCATCTGAACCCCACAGAAAATTACACAACAATGTACAAAATATCTGCAAAACGTCTTCAAAAAACCCTATAATTTTCCACAAAACTAGGGTGCAACAGCAAATTATTATTTTTTTTCAATCTGAAATCTCCAAGGGTGGGATTCACAAGCCTTTATTAAAATGAAATTCTACATTGGAGACAGTTTAATTGCGTCAAATATCTGACACGTGATTTCCTTTATTTTGATATAAGTAAATATATTAGAAATGGTGAAGTGATTTGTGCTCTGAATATCAGGTGCCCGCACCAGGCAAAGCACATTTTTGAATGATTAGGTTCTATAACCTAAGTAGAACCATTTTCTAGCCACTTGTTCTTTAGTCGTTTTTTAAACATACCTCGTTCAAAATCCATTTCATCCAAAGTCTGGTGAACACTGGGTGCGGACGCTGGCTTGGAGCAGCAGTCACAAAGTCGCCCTGCGGACGTCATCCTGTGAACTGGCACAAAGTAAAAATCTTCAAAGACGGTCAGAACGCAAGCTAACCATTAGCTGTTACTTCAACTCTTTTCTGGTTTACAACATTGTACTTCGTTGCTGTCTTTCAAATAGGTGCGTAATAATGAAGACAGGAAAGAGTTTCCTAACCAACACAACATTAAAATGTGCATCGTGTAATCATGTCTGAAAAACGAAAATACACCACGGATAGGTCACACAACAAAAACGTGGCTTACGTTAGAAGTAGACGTAAAATCATCATACAGACGTTTCCAAGCCTGGACCAATCGCAAAGCTGCATTCAGACAGCTAATTCAATGCCCCTCTGATTCTGTGCATTTATTGCAATATATATCGTTTAGAAACATTTTCATGTCATGGTACGAATATAAATCTGTTTCTGGTTGGCCAAAATACGGTCACGATAAAATAGACAAAGGGTGAAAACCAAACAGTTCCACCTTTTCGTTCAGATTTATTACCATGTACACTCAAACTTTGCTCTTTCCGATTGTTCTTAAAGGCAACCTTTGTCTCATATTATTGTCTGATCCTCCGAGCTAACCAGCTTGATTCGGGGAGCGTTAGCTGGTAGGTTCCTGATTATTGTTAAAATTTCAACAAAGCGGTTGCAACTACAGAGCTCAAAGAATGAGAAGAGTGACATTATTTGTTAACGGAATATCCAAAAATGGCAAGGTAAATGATAACCAGCTTACTAAGTCGGAATAGTTTCGGCCCGCTGAATGATTGGCCTTTAACGAACATATTTGATCACTGCTACACTCAGTCAACGTTACAGCTAAAGCCATTCATTGAGCCTTGCTCGTAATGATAAGGGCATTTTCTTGATTAATTGATCAACGTTTGCCACCTCACTTAATGATAAATGCGACCCTTATTGTTGCATTAGACCATCGTACCAGTTTTCTGTCAGACTACTCGTATATGAATTGAGCCCGTTTTAAAGCCAGTGATGCCGTTCCTTCTCAGGTTGTAGCAGTGTACGGAACCTTTTCAGACCTTCTGTCCGTAGCAAGTAACAAGTTAGGAATCAAAGCCTCCTGTTTATACAATGGAAAGGGGGGTCTCATAGATGACATTTCGCTAATAAGGTAAGATCCCAAGGCAACCAGCAGTATTTTGAGTGGATTATAAATCTGTCAATTAACTGGATTTAATTTTCTCCCTATACTGTGACATTAGAGACGATGACGTGCTGTATGTCTCAGAAGGAGATCCATTCATTGGTGAGTTGTCACCAGTAAGTCCGCTGTTCCAGTATGTGTGTATGAACAAGGAATACGGTTTCACTGAGTCCTTTTTGTCTCTGTCTAACTTAAGACCCTCAGAATGAAGTTAAAGCTGCATCTGATAGGCTTGGAACTCACACCGATTGGTTGACCCTTAATATTGGCGGCCGTCTCTTTACTACAACTAGGTATTGCGTTGTTCTTAAGGCTGCTTTAAGTGCACTTAAAATAATTAAATTATCCCGAATTTCAGCATATATGATTACTTTTAGTTTTTTAACATTTTTAATGGAGTTCTTCTCTGCATTGTTTGTGTGCAGAAGCACATTGGTCAGCAAAGAGCCAGAGAGTATGCTTGCACATATGTTTCGAGAGAAAGGTTAGTTTTGGCTGCTGGGTCAAACAGCCACGCAAGAACTATTTGCTATTCATTTAATCGTGAGTCATTCTTTGAAATCGATTTTGTGAATCTGTGTTGACCCCAGATGTGTGGGGCAATAAGCAAGACAAGCATGGGGCCTATCTTATTGACCGCAGTCCAGAATACTTTGAGCCTATCCTCAACTACCTGAGACACGGCCAGCTAATTATCAATGAAGGCACAAATATAAGAGGTAGGCATTAAGTTTTAGAATTTTACTGACTTAATAAGATGTTTAAAAAGCTTTTAAATGAAATGTTTAAAAAAACAAAGCTAACCATTTATTGTCCAGGTGTCCTCGAGGAGGCTCGTTTCTTTGGAATTGAACAACTTGCTGAACAACTGGAAGCAGCTATCAAGGTACTAGCACAGCATGTGATATACATTTAATATTATGGAGGCCTTTTTTTTTTTTTTTCATTAAGCTGTAATATTTCTGGTTTCACACTAGAACTCACAGCCCCCCGAGGACCACTCTCCCATTTCCCGTAAGGAGTTTGTACGTTTCCTGCTGGCAACACCCACCAAGTCTGAGCTACGGTGCCAGGTACCGTGTGCCAAAAAAGTCCAATGTGACCAAACCATGCCCCAGCTTCAACTTCTTTGGATTCCAGTAGTACTTGTCTTCTCAGTATACCGTATCAGAATAATTTCCTAATATTAATCTTATCGTCAAGTACATATGAAGACTGAAAGATGTCAAATTTCCTGCAGCCCCTTCAGTGTAAAGTCTGTCCATCCATCCATCCATCCATCCATCCATCAATTAGCTGCCTCTTATCCTACTTCTACTATCCTACTAGGGTCAGGGGGGGATGCTGGAGCCTATCCCAGCTGCCTTTGGGCTCGAAGCTAAGTACACCCTGGACTAGTCGCCAGTTAATCGCAGAGCCACATATAGAGACAGACAACCATTCGCTCTCTCACTTACACATCTGGGCAATTTTCCAAATTTTTCTTATTAATCTGCTGTATGTTTTTGAGGGAAACCCAAGCAGACACAAGGGGAGCATGTAAAGTCCTCACAGAAAGGTCCCCCTGTCAGAATCAGTGTAAAGTGAGAGCACAAATCTCACAGCCATTGTTCTTTTTCTTCATACTGTTCATACTTCTTGCAGAAGTTGAGCTGTTGTAGAACACAGAATGGACAAATCAGCTTGACATTAACCTGAATTTAAATAGAGCTGAGAAATATATTTATCAATCTGAAATGCCATCGAACTCTTTTTTTTTTTTTTTTTTTTTAATATTGATTAATGATCATTTTTTGCCATATTTACTGAATGTGATGTTAAAGAAAGTAAGATGACTTTCGCTGATTACAGGGACCAATGTTTATATCCTGTGTTTCATCAATGTTTCTTTGGCATGTTTCAGCTGTAGTTTGTAGAATCTGAAAATAAACCATATTGGTTTGCAACTTCACCTCAATATAAAAAATGGCACAATTGCAGTTTGTTTTAATGCTGAATTTAAATGCTAATGTGGGAATAATTATCTTTTCAATATACAGTTTGTAAGACCTGTTCCTTGAATATGACATGAGAAAGAACCTAAAGAAGGGATTGTTAATTCTTAACACACATCAACAAGTGATGTTTTTGGGGGAGAAGGGGATGCAAAGCAGTATATATTGCTTACACAAAATTTTTGAAATTTTGGATACTTTTTTGATTTCTATATCTAGTCATTAAATATGGTTTTGTTGAAATGGTCGTGGAAAAAAACATAAGACAGCAAATAGTGAATAATTTCACTTATTAGATTGTTATTATTATTATTATTATTATTATTATTATTATTACACATTTATATATTCACTCTCTGTCTCACAACAAACTCTGAATACATCTTGGATATTGTCACCTTGTTAAAATCATTACCCATGTCATTTTTTGTCAAAAATGATTTTTTTGACTAAATCAATTCCAACATTGGGTCAGCTCTTTGTGTTTTCTAAAAAATTTGAAAAAATGACTGAGGTGATTATTTTAAGAAGGCGATGATATGTAATTTATAAATGTTTTTCTTTTTCTTCATTATAATTTCAGGGTCTTAATTTTAGTGGAGCCGACTTGTCCCGCCTGGATTTGCGCTACATTAATTTCAAGATGGCTAATCTCAGCCGCTGTAACCTGACACATGCCAACCTGTGCTGTTCCAATCTGGAGCGGGCTGATCTATCTGGAGCCAACCTGGATGTAAGTCGTTAAGCTGCTTTTTGCCGAAATTAAATGATTCATGTGAACATAAAGTTGCAATCAAATGTGCTGAGAAGTCAGCATTTCTTATGTCTGACTGAGTTATGTTGTCAGTTTTGTGTAATTTTAATTGTTTGCC
The DNA here is from genome assembly GCA_901007705.1 of Fistularia tabacaria. NCBI lineage: Eukaryota > Metazoa > Chordata > Actinopteri > Syngnathiformes > Fistulariidae > Fistularia > Fistularia tabacaria. The sequence goes on from CAAKHD010012181.1 coordinate 52,816, forward strand.
TTCCTGCTAGTGAACAATAGGCTGAGTGCTTGGCTTCTTCACACCTTATGCCCTCTGTATTCTGGGAATGGAGGGCCAATCTGTTCTTTAACTTGTTTTCTGACATTAACTCAGTTGAGAAAATAGCAATATAACTAAATCTGATTTTTTTTTTATGGGAAGAATTGAATATTTACAAATCCTATAATGTGTAAAAGTGCTGGTGGTGGTATTTATTCAAAGGGTGCTAACTTACAAGGCGTGAAGATGCTCTGCTCCAATGCTGAAGGAGCTTCTCTAAAAGGATGCAATTTTGAAGATCCATCTGGACTGAAGGCAAACCTTGAAGGTAATTCATCAAAAATCTAGTCAAAGCAGTTAGTGCTGCTCATTTGTATTTTATTTACACCAATGATTTTTATAATTAGGTGCCAACCTGAAAGGAGTTGACATGGAAGGAAGCCAAATGACTGGGATCAACCTGCGTGTGGCCACTCTGAAAAATGCAAAGCTTAAGAACTGTAACCTGAGGGGAGCCACTTTAGCTGGGACTGATCTTGAGGTAATTTGAGGCCAGGAGATGAGATTATTTCTAAAAAGGCACAATGAAATAGATGTGGTGACATACATTGTGAGCCTCATTAATGCTGTGGCCGAAAAGGTTGATACAAAACAGATCTAAATTAATCGATCAGTTTAAGTTAATGTCCTAAAGAAAAATGTATGCATAATCAATAGATTATATAGACTGGTTCTTCTTGTCCTTAGCATTTCACAGCATTGTTGACTGTGTGTCAACCGGCATATGACAAATTAACCTTGGTCTGAATGTCAATTTAATGAATGTCAATCGACAGAAAATGATAAATCGAGAATTTTGATATTTCATATTTTGTCTGAATTCTTTACCAAGAAATAATGTCTCGAACGTTTTTTGTTTCAAAACTTAAATTTTTGAAGAAGAAATTCTGTGATTATCATTGTCTTGTGAAGGGAAATTCTTAAAAGTCAATATAAACTTTTAGTTAGACTGAAGAATAATGTTATAAGAAAAGCTCGAATCACCACAGCTCAAATGTCAAAGAGTAGACAGAGAAAAGAGGAAAAACATATCTGTGTTAAAAGTCGCTTCTCATTGACAAAATGTTAAGACACACAACCAGAATGGTCTACTACTTCTAGTTGATTAATACTTGCTGTTGAATTTAAGGAAATGGCTATTCGAAAATAAATATTTAAGTTCAAAACTACACCTGAAAATTGACAAAAAGCTGCTGGAGTCAACTGACAACACACCTCTGTCTCGCTTATTATACTACATCTGGGCTTACAGTAGCTGGTTTTCCACCTTTTTCTTCTGATGTTTAATGCGGTTGTTGTACCCTCACATCCTCGCAGAACTGTGACCTGTCTGGCTGTGACCTACAAGAAGCCAATTTGAGGGGCTCCAATGTGAAAGGAGCCATTTTTGAAGAGATGCTGACACCGTTGCACATGTCTCAAAGTGTCAGATAACTCCACATACACACAAACAAAGACACACCTGCTGTCCCGGTCTCCTACAGTGTACATTTCCACTAGCAATGTTCTTACACCGGTTAACAAAGCAAATTATGGTATGCACATCCTTGTTGTTCCACCTATGTAATGTTAGCTTTAAATATCTTGCACTACAGTTTTTATCCAGGGTTGTCTGTATGTTTGAAGGGTTGGAGAAATGTCATTTATTCAGTTGCATATATTCCACCAAAATATTTTCAGTGTATGTAGAAGTGTCTATTTGCAACTATACCCACTTGATATATAACACATTATTTATCTTGATATTACTTGATGTTAATGGGAGATACAACTAGACTGCTTGCAGTGAAGTTCAGCACTTCATTGATTGCTGCTGTAGCAGAAAATGAAGGAGTCACTTACCAATAATCTTGTCCCTGTATATCACTCTTGAAGTATGTAATTTACTTTTGCTGGATACAACCCACTATAAAGGAAGCAATGCGAGCCAAAGCCATAGAATCACATAGTCCCAAACTTGCTGTGAAACTATGCCAAAGGCTAGATTTCAACACAGCCTGGTTATGCAATACATGATCTACAGCTGTGAGGTTTCTCTTTATCCTACTTTGAATACTGTTTTCTTAAAAGAAAATAAGCTTTCTCTTGCTTTGCTGTTTCTGTGAATCTACCTCTTTTATCTGGCTTGTGAGGGATCCATCTGCATGCATTCAACTTTGGGACTGCGTATAGCAATGTGTATGTCATTATTTTTCAAACCCCATCATCAGTCTTCTGTTTCAAAATTGTGTGTATTTATCTGAAGATCATGTTCTAATATGTAGTGGTCACTTTGTGGATTTGCCTGGAACGTGTTCTATGTATGGACATTTATCACTTATCCATACTTATTTGCACAAGTATATGTTTGTTTTGTAACCTGAATCTTTTCACCCCAAAAAAATAATGTTGTATACTTAGGTAAATCAAATATGTTACTTAGAGCAAATGTTGTCAGCTGTTTCCACTTCAAATATTCCAGGAAAGCAGCGGTTTGCATGTGTGACGATCTGTTTTTGTCTGTCACTGGTGAAGTTCCTTTAGCTGTATTTCAGAGCGGCTCAGATGCAATACTATTCACTCAGTTTGATATTAGGTACCCAGCCTGTGAGAATAAATGATGAAGGCCAATATCACTTAAGTCGCCATCTGATTGAAAATCAATTGAAGTACTTCACTACTATTTATTTTAATACATCTCTTTGAATGCAATATGGGACAATGGTTGTTTGGGTTTTTTTGTAGACAAGGGAGGGGTGTAGTTCTCCCTGTCTATGACTATTGCACTTGACCATGGAAATATATTTCCATTAATGACTGTTATAAATAAACAGCTATGGAAAAAAAAAAAAAGTTTGTTACCAAGTTTCTTTTTATGTCTCAGAAATGCTTGGAGGGAATTTCATTATCATTGACAAATATATCCATTTAGAATCAAGGAGGAACTTCTTAAAATATGATGGTCAAATTCCAAAGTTAATATGATCTCATTTTTGTCATGCAAATAACATCCCATCTCAGAATAAAAGGATGCCCTTATCCAAAGGGGTCAGAGACCAGTTTACATGCGTTACATGTTTAAATTAAGATCAACAATGGTTTTCTGACCAATGTTAGATATGTCCAATGTTTACTAAGAAACTGCATAGACATGGGTGTAGACTGCTACTGGTTGGCTGCAAGTCACAATTATATGCCCACCATGCTCCTTATAATCTAAGTACATGTGTCAACTCAAGGCCCACGGACCAAATGTGGCCCGCCACGTCATTTTTTGTGGCCCACAAGAACGTCTTATAAGGTCTGATTGTCTTAAACTAAATAAGTCAAACGCTTGCATTGACCATAAACTACAATTCCCACAATTCATGCCAATCATGTCCCCACTGCGAAGCAAAGGCATCCCGCCATTAGATTGCAGGGGATCCATGTCAATGCCATTTTCAACAAGTGGAATTTGAAATGATCTGAAAAGTTGATGCAGATGGAAGGCTGTTTCAAGAAAGATAGGAAGGCAAATACATGTTTGTTCCTCAAGGAGAAAAAACGATAATTTAGATTTATGTTATAACTGAGCAACTAGTAAAGAAGTTTTTTTTACATCTATGCAAATGTCAATGTTACATTTTGGATTTGAATGAGTCATAAATTCAGAGTTATTAAACATTAAGGAGTAGTTACATTTATTTTACATTACATTTAGTTACACTTGTACTGTTACGGTTACATGTGGCCCTTTGGGGGCAACCATTATGCTGATGTGGCCCTCGGTGAAAATGAGTTTGACACCCCTGATCTAAAGCCCTCTCTGACAAAAATCTGGCTCACCACACAGTTTCACAAAGCTTATCAATTGAAGTAAACACAAAGGAAAACCTTTAAAGCCTCTGGATTGCTATTAATGTTACTTGATCTCACTTTGCCCCTCCCACATGCACACCTGCTGTGACATGTCAGCCTTTTGACAGGAAAGGACCCTGTTTAAGTCTTTGAAAATTTGATAGCAACATCATTCAAGAAAGACAACAGATAAGAGCACAGTGAACCTGCTTACTTTATGCACAGAAGGTAAATTTCAAACATTGGGTTGAATTAATCAGAATCTGCTGCAACACCCGAATTTCCCCTATGGGGATCAATAAAGTAATATCTTATTAGAGTGTATCAGTGTTTGTAACATTAAATGAGGGCCATGATTTGGCAATTTTATGAATTTTTTTTTCCTCAGAGAAGTGATGAAGGCTTGTCAATGTTGCTGTTGCTTTTTGGGGAATTAGTGCCTCTGGGCAGCTTTCAGCTCTGGTCATATGGACTGAAACTAGGGGGAAGGAGGGTGTTAGACAGATGCTCAGATATATGGGGCATTGTAAGTATCTAATAGTCTCATGGTTATGCACAATTGATTTTAGCAGTTTGTCCCAATTCCCTGATGCATTATTATTCTGCTTTCTTCACAGATGGCAGATGGATTTCCACAATTTGACAAGTCCTGTAGTGTCTGTAGCTGTGCAGATGTCCAGCCTTTTGCAAAATTCTGAAAATGAAAGAGTTTCTTGTAAGTGACTTTCTTTTCTAATTCTTGTTTAATTTTCTGCATCTCATTGTAAACTGAGAAGAGTTTACTTTACTAACTTCTGAAAGTCTTAAAAAAGGAGTCCTCCTGGGTGAGTTTGAGAATACTGGTTCACACCATATAAATGTTCTTTAATCAATAATGCCCCTTCTTGTTGTTTTCTAAATGTTATTGCATCCTTGTGTGCTTCCAGGGCTGTGTTACAGACAGGGACAATGGCTGCAGAATCTCTAAAAAATAATTATGTAATTGTACAAATAAATCATTTTTTGACAATGCTGACCATTTCAAAAGTTTATTTTGTGGTACAAACACAAACACAAGTAGGTCTTTTTGTAATAAAGATTATTTTGTTCTATCTTTGACCTTGACAATATTGGATGAATACATACATCCAGTCATTTAATTAAGAGTTAGTATTTATACACACACTGTCAATCTGATAAAATTACTAATCATTGTTAGATATCGGGGCGGTTCATCCATGATGGGTTAAATGCAGAGAACGAATTTCCCCACGAGAGATTAATAAAGTATAAATTATTATTATTATTATTATTATTATTATTATTATTAGTAGTAGTAGTAGTAGTAGTAGTAGTAGTAGTAGTATTATATCTTATTGTGCTAAAGGGACTTGGTTTTTCTCCTTGAATATGTTTCACCTATCATCCCAGAGGCTTCCTCAATTCCAACAGACTGTGGGGAGGTAGAGGTGGAGTTCTATTATATAACTTCTGGGATTGGTGTTGGGTGTTAGACTTTGTTGACAGGGTTTGTTGTGTTAATGAGTGAGTTGTTGCGTAGCAATCTGGTTGAATGAAGTTATGTTAATCTGTGTGTCGTTATGTGGGTGTCGATCGCGAAACAACTGTAAGAATTCGGGGGACTCATCTGAGTTGGAACCTGAATACCTAATTGTAAGGCTAATGTGTAGATTGTGTAAAACAAAAGAGGTCTGTGCAGACAGCAGTCACTGGGGCCTGGTTTGTGTTGTTTGGGTGCAGACAGATCTGTGAATATGAGTGTGTTGCTCTGTCCTGGGATGGATATCAGCTGGGCATTGTGTGGCTGTGAAGTTTATGTTGAAGACCCCCTTGGTTACGCTGTAAAGGTCGATCCACTTTGAGCAAAATTACTTCTTTACTCCTCTCTCAGACCATCTATCTCCTCTTGACAGAAAGCGGGCATCGCTGTCTTCAAAGGACTGGTCCTTGTTCTTAAGGTGTCAGTTGACTGAGGAGTCAACCAATTTAGAAAGTGGTGGCACTCCTGTGTTGGGTCATCTGGTTTTGCAGAGGTTGTTTTGTCTCACCATTGAAGAGGTCATCACAATCTTCATTGCACCAACAACAGTATACATCATGTTTTTGACTTTGAGTCTTTTTTATTTGTGATACACTTGTCTCTGCCAGTTTTTTCAAACATACTAGCAATATATGGTATTACAATGTCTTTGCATTTGTTTGTCTTTCCCGAGGATTTTGTGTTAGAATATTAATACTGTTCTGAACAGAAAAGAATATAAATCATAGGGTTTAACGGTACAACTGACTGATTTAGGCTGGGCTGTTATCTTACTATACCAGATAGCAAACATGAGTCGAGACAAATATTGGATGTTAAATATTATAGACTAAATTATTTCATGTCATGCTAAATCTATAGTACGCCTTTCTTTATCGGAGATAATTACTCAACAAGCAGACATGATGTTTTTTGGATCTAAATATTCCTATATGATTGACACGTGACCCAGTGGGTAGAATTAGTGGTTAGGATTGGCTTTATCACACAATTTCAGGCTGGAGTCACTTGGTTAGTATGAGTCTTGTACCATGAACTGAAGATCAGGAAAGGATAGACATGATCAAGGAGCTCCTGTGGGAAAAAAAAGTCCAGATAAGACAAGAGTCTACAAAAATAGTGCAATTCAACTCTACATACAGAATATGAGGTTGCATTAGTTCCAAAATTGTATCATGTACACGAGCGGATTGAAAATATTATTGTATTAGTTTTTGTTTTTTAACCCAGCCTGTCAGTTTGTAGTACATATTAAGAACATTGACAGGTGCAAGTAAAGCATAGAGTATGAGGAGTTCAGTCTTCTCAGACTTAGTTGTTGCCATCTCCACATATACACTGAGTAATTACTTTATGCTACTACTATTTAGACAGATAAACCAACTCCTCTGCTAAATTATCCATAAAATGCTGCTCGAGTTAGTGTTTGTCGAAACGTTTTTTAGAATATTCATCTCTCTCTCACTTAATGCATTTTAAAATAGCAAAGTCAAAACCCAAACAAATAAAATAATTTCAATATTCTACCGTAGGCTACCTGTAGGCCAATGGACTAGGCAAGAATTAAAAACATTTTACAATATGGTAAACTATTTCTTTTAATTGAAATATTGACAAAAAACAAGAATACAAGACTGAGCTGAAGAACAGATCATGAGGTGACAAGCAAAAACTCGAAGTGGAACTACCCCTCATCAAAACACATCACCTAAAAGATTTTCCACTGTGGCCTAGAATAGTTATTCTCCTCTGAATGGCGGTGATCCATGCCGCTTATTGTGTGAGCTGCTCTTCTTCCTTTAATCAGCCAGGTCTTCACATAAGGCACTGGGTCCCATTGCATGCATGGTGGTCCAACTGAGCTGACAAAGAGGAGGTTTGCAGCATTCTTTGCTGTCATTTTGCTTCTGTACTCAGTGAAGATATTGATAATGGTACTGAAACTCTGCTCACAGCCTGCATTACTTACTGACAATGTATCCACTGCCATCAGCAACTTTCTTATCTTGTTAGGAATGCCTCTTCCCACACTGGCCTTGTACGCAATGAATCCAAGGTGTCCCTCTTGTTCATTCAGATCTAGTACATGGCAAGAAGCCCTCGCCTTGTCTTCTCCATATTGAGATTTGTCATGGTCCCACTTGTCAGGGTTAAGGATGGTCATTTGATTTAGATGCGTATTGTTATTCTCTTTTGTTTTGGCTGTGACACTGGCCTGTGCTTTGTTAGCTGTGGTAGTATAGAGTTTGTCGTTCATACTCTGCCATTGCGTGACTAAACTGCAGAGTCATTGTGGCGATACTTGCCAACTATTAACTGTTCTCCCTTAAAATGAATCACTTTCATCTCTTTGACTCATCTCTCTTCAGTCAGGACATCTGGCATCAGTGCAAGACTTTTTAGGAAGTTTAGAGAGCACAGCGCTGAAGCAGACCTCTCTCTGCTGCCCTTGTCTCATCCTCAGATGCCTCAAAAATGTTGTGCCAGTGCTGGTTAGGAGTGTCAAACTGCAATGACTGCCCTGTATGCAGGGCAGAACCAATCTATACTGAACACTCTTCTGAGTCAGATATGTTAATTGTGAGCATATTCACTTAGCTGTGGCATGTTTTTTGGTGACTGGCTATACAATGAATATAAGCTGTGAAGGAAGGCCTGTGTTTTTTCTACGACACCTGGAAGTATTTTGTTCCCCCTGTTGCCTCCAGTGCCTGGTCCACAGCCAGCTCCAGTCTTTGATTAAGGCAGTGCCACAGTACAATGCCTGGAAAGTCATCCTGGGGCAACTTCCCAACACCTGACTTCACTCCCAGCATCACACTGGCCCAATCACTGTAACATCCAATGAAAAATTCCTGCAGCAATTCAGTGGTGAAGCCACTCATGAACAAACAGTTCATAAGCTGCTCTTTGATATGAGTAGCAAACAGGCTATCCAGCTCAATATGGTCCAGTGGAAAAACAAATGGTCTCCATCTCTCCATCAACACTGGCTTTCAAAAACGCAACTGTGTTTTTGAATGTCAATGTTGTTCAGTAGAATGTCTTTCTTTGCAGTCTGAAGAATCTTAATTGCTTCATTGTGTGCTTGGGAGTTTCAGTGCTCATGATTTTTTTGCACATTGATAGAAGATGGACATCGCTTGAATTACCAAATGGAGTTATCGTTCCCTCAGACCACTGGCTGGCAATATTGACACCATGGGATGCCATGAGACCTAAATTCTTAACATTATGACATTTAGTGTATCCCATTTCCCTATGTTTGGCATACAACCATTCACTTTTGGTTTTAAACTATTCGTATTGACCATTGGTCTAACTAGAAGGATAAGCAGGAGGTGTTGCATCATCATCACCTCCTTTTTCTTGACACAGTGCCGCCCCAACCTGACTCTCACCTTTCTCCAAATCTTCATCACCTGGAGTTTTTCCAATTTTCTTCTGTGTCCCTGTTTTTTTCTTCCGAACAAAGAAGTAATATTTCTCTGCATTATTACTTAGACAAAAACGGACTGTTTTGTAGTGCACCTCTCCGTCTTTATTCAAAATGCCTGTAGATGATAATTGACAGATATTTAATCATGCTGAAAGTGTGGGACTTCGTTGGTGTAATTTAATGTTCGTCCTGTGACGGTGCAAGCGGCGATTCTTGACGTCTGTGAACCAGTTACCGAAAACGTCCCAGTGCATGAGCATCAAACGCACCGATCCCCATCGCTACGTTTTGGGAGTAGGAGCGCATTCGCAATGAGATACTGCTCGATGAAATCGCTGATCCTAAGTTCATTAGCTGTTGAGCTAACGCAGCTTTCTATTGTTAAAATTAAACAAACACAAATGTTTAATCTTCTACGGAATTTAATTGGGACATTTTGCAACGATCGTTAAGACATGTGGTACACGTTTTGCAGGCTGGGGTGCAGGGAAGATCACCGGGCTCTCCGAGGGCAGGGGGAGAGAAGAAGGACAAGAGCCTTTAGGAAGAGAGGGAGATGCCCGGCATGGTCCGTCATTCGTGGACTACAGCACGGAACATAGCACGGACAGTTCAGAAACAATTCAGAAAGAGTTAAAAGGAATTTGTCAACAGTCAAAGTAGTCTTCAAGACTGCATATTGTTAAACCTAGAGTACAGCCCTGTCTGGTTTTGAATGAGGGCTTTATCACAGGCATCCGCTCTCCCATCTCCCCAATTCTGCATTCCGCCACTGAACCTATCAGTGGTATGCAGTACCGGACCATACCGGCTAACTTTCACTCCTAGATATTAATAATATCAAAGGATATGCAGTAACTTATTATTATTATTATAATTATTTTTCTGTTCAATAATGTATCATCATGAAAAAAGTATCTGTCAGGTTTGGTATGACACCCAGAAGGGTCCCCCATGGCAAACAGGTCCCAGGTGAGGGGCCAGACAAAGCGTGGCTCAGAAGAATTTCATGATGAAAAACAATTACGATCTAGTTTTCCCCTGCCCAGACGCAGGTCACCGGGGCCCCACCCTGGAGCCAGGCCCGGTGGTGGGGCTCGATGGCGAGCCCCTTCCCCCGGGTTTACCACCCACAGGAAGGCCCAAGGGAGTCGGGTGCAGTGTGAGCCGGGCGGTGGCCAGAGCAGGGGACCTTGGCAGTCGGACCCTCGGCTGCAGAAGCTGGTTCTAGGGACATGTAATGTCACCTCTCTGGCAGGGAAAGAGCCCGACTGGTGCACGAGGCTGAGAGATTCCGACTAGATACAGTTGGACTCACCTTGACACACAGCTTGGGGTCTGGAACCATGCCTCTCGAGAGGGGTTGGACTCTTTTGTACTCTGGAGTTGTCCTCGGCGAGAGACGCCGAGCAGGAGTGGGCATATTGATCGCCCCCTGTCTTGGTGGGGTTCAATCTGGTGGATGAGAGGGTCGCCTCCCTCCGCCTTCTGGTGGGGGGACTGGTCCTGACTGTTGATTGTGGCTATGCACGCAACAGCAGCTCAGTATACCCACCCTTCTTGGAGTCCTTACAGGGGCTGCTCGGGAGCGCTCCTTCTGGGGACTCCCTCGTTCTACTGGTAGACTTCAATGCTCACGAGTGCAATGACAGTGTGACTTGGAAAGGTGTGATTTGGAGGAACAGCCCCCTGATCTGGACCCAAATGGTGTTTCGTCATTGGACTTCTGTGCTTGTTGCTTGTTGTTCTGTGCTTGTGCGGATTGTCCATAACAAACATCATGTTCAGGCATAAAGGTGTCCATGTGTGCATTTGGCACCAATGTGGCACCAACGCACCTTAGGCTACAGTTCTTTGATTGACCTTGTGGTCGTATAATCGGACTTGCGGCTGCATGTCCTGAACACTCGGGTGAAGAGAGGGGCAGACCTGTCCTCTGATCACCACCTGGTGGTGGGTTGGCTCCGATGGTTGGGGAGGATGCCGGTCAGACCTCGCAGACCCAAACGTAATGTGAGGGTCTGCTGGGAACGTCTGGCAGAGTGCCCTGTCAGAAGGAGCTTCAACATCCACCTCCGGCAGAGCTACAACCACATCCCGAGGGAGGCGGAGGACATTGAGTCTGAATGGGCCATGTTCCTCGCTTCCATTGTAGAGGCGGCAGTCCAGAGTTGTGGCTGTAAGGTGGTCGGCACCTGTTGGGGCGGCAACCCTCGAAGCCGCTGGTGGACCCCAGCGGTGAGGGGTTGAGGGATACCTTTCTTGCCTGCGGGACTCCAGAGATGCGGCTACGGCAGTCACCGAAGCAAAAACTCAGGTGTGGGAGGAGTTCGGAGAGGCCATGGAGAATGACTTCCGGTGGGCTTCGAGGGGGGTTCTGGTCCACCATCAGGCGTCTCGGGGGGGTCCAACTGTACACTGTGTACAGTGGGAGCTGGGTGCTGCTTACCTCAACACGGGACGTTGTAGATCGGTGGCAGGAATACTCTCAGACCTCCTCAATCCCATCGAAACGCCTTCCAATGAGGAAGCAGAGCCGGGGGACCCTGGGGGGGCTGTCTCCGGGGCTGAAGTTGCTGAAGTGGTCAAAAACCTCTTCAGTAGCGGGGATGCAGCCGAATGTGAAGCAGCCGGAATGAGGAGCAGCACTCCAAATCCGAGACCATGGTGCTCGACCGGAAATTAGTAGAGTGCCCACTCCGGAATCATGCAAGAGGTCCTGCCCCAAGTGGAGGAGTTGAAGTATCTCGGGGTCTTGTTCACGAGTGAGGGAAGGATGGAGCGGGAGATCGACAGGCGGATCGGTTCAGCGTCTGCAGTGATGCGGACTCTGTACTGGTCTGTCATGGTGAAGAGGCAGAGCCAGAAGGAGAAGCTCTCAATTTACCAGTCGATCTACGTTCCTACCCTCACCTATGGTCCCGAGCTGTGGGTAGTGACCAAAAGAACGAGATCGCGGATACAAGCAGCCGAAATGAGTTTTCTCCGCAGGGTGACCAGACTCTCCCTTAGAGATAGGGTGAGAGGTTCGGCCATCTGGGAGGAACTCGGAGTAGAGTCGCTGCTCCTCTGCATAGAGAGGAGTCAGATGAGGTGGCTCGGGCATCTGGTCAGGATGCCTCCTGGACGCCTCCCGCGGGAGGTATTCCGGGCATGTCCATCTGGGAGGAGGCCACAGGGAAGACCCAGGACACGCTGGAGAGATTATGTCTCCAAGCTGGCCTGGGAGCACCCTGGGGTCCCCCCAGAAGAGCTGGACCATGTGTCTGGGAAAGGGAAGTCAGGGCGTCCCTGCTCCAGCTGCTGCCCCCGTGACCCAACTTCGGATAAGCAGTAGAAGATGGATGGATGGATACCAAAACAAATGACAAAAGTAATATAAAGGGACGTTCTGTAGGGAGTGGAAGAATGTCATTTTGGATGTTTGGATTTGCCAATATTCTTCTTCTTTTCCTTTTCGGGGGTCACCACAGCGAATCAACCCCCTCCATCTAAACATACTCTGTGACGATACTCATACTCATGCTCATACTCTCTGTATCTTCTTGGATGGATGGATGGAAAGTATAATTCATTAATTCATAATGCTCTTGTTATATTTATTGCATATTTGTATCGCTCAAATGTACAGTATTATTCTGCCCTTGTACAGATGTACAGTTTATCTACATATGAGTCATTTCAGTCTTTTCACTTTGTTTACACTTATTTTATTTGCATCAGTCATTTATTTTACCTTTCCACCTTATTTAGATTTTATTATTTCATATATTTGTAGATGATAGATTAACTTTAGCTTTCTATACTACCCCTGGTGTGCCTGCCAATTGCCTGCAAGGGACAGATTACATTTTTCTAATTCTGATTCAAAAAATCAAGTAAAAAAATGTTAAATAAACGGTAATGTATTTGATAGATGAGATATATGTTCAACAAACTAAAAAGTTAAATTTGAATGGTAAATGAGCCAGACTCATAAATGTTTTTACTTTCTTTTAGTCAATATAAAAGATAAACATGATGGTAAAATGGCTGGGATGTCATGGTTGACCACCAGATGACACTAGAAAACAAGATTATCCGCTCTTGTAACTGTAGCTGGAAGCTACTCAGCATGACTCACAACCCAATCTGCCACGAAGTCCAACCTTTGCTTTTTCAATATACTGCGGAGGTTTCATCAACAATATCTCCCCATAATGCTGGATCAGATTCTGTTTTACAGCAACTTATTTTGACGGACTTATTTGTTCACCATGATGACGTGTCTGGTGGCAATTGATTGGATTAAAATAGGTCATTGCTCTCATTACTTGTTAAACCCACACCCGGGCTAGTCTTATTTGTATTAGAAAAGTACTTATATGGGTGGATAAGCAACATGAACATTATTTGCCTATGTGACGTGTGTGTCAACCATTACTGCATGTAACTTAAACAAACTCAGTGATGAATTGGAGGGTATTCATCATGGAGATTTGACATTGATTCAACAACCTCTAATATCCTGCTGGGAAGCATATATGGTGGACACAGTCTTATCTATCATGGAAACTGTTGTTTTCCAAGTTTCTCCGTCTCTCTGGCAATCTGCCAATACCCAACAACAGAATTTGAGTCGACTTCATCTTGTTGAAGAGATTGCAGCTACCTTTATTGAAAATACACCTGACTCCATATGGATAAAGTATTGTCTTTTTATTGAAGGTGATATGTTAAGGTATAATATATGACAGGCAGTTGCTCATCGGGACAAAAAATATTTGCTCAGAATCAATACGGTTTCAAAAATAATTTTCGGAACCATCTGAGAACTTCTAATCATATACGAAGACTTGAATTTAATCAAGATACAAACAGTTCCAACCTGAGTCAGAATAAACCTAGATAATGACAATGGTTGATTTTGAATAGCTTTAACTCATGACATACCTGTTGGGGAACAAGGTCCCTCTGAGCCTGCACATCTACACCTACACCTACATCTACACCTCGGTTACATCTAGTTAGTTTCACTGATATCTATTTGAGACGGTAAGTTGATAAAGACAGTAGGTTGCTCTGATACAGACCAGTTGGAGTCTTATTTCAATAGATGTGGACAAAAACACTTGGGCGAAAAAAAATCAATGGCCATCATTATTCCATTTTGTTTTAAATAAACCTGTGAGCAGTGGTTAGTTTAGCGCAGAGACTGCAAGCGAAGAGACAAAACATCTGTTTTGTATACAAAAGTAACAATGTTCACTTCACAACAGCTCTGCTAATTTGCAAAGAAATAATGTATTTCCTATTTGCAATGATCCTTCACTTCCCTGAGTATCTAGTGGTTGCCTAGCAACTGATAGCTGTCATGACAGTCTGGCGCATAACCCAGATGGCAAAGTGTCACTTTTAGTATTCAGGTTTTGGAAGAACTAAACAAATGTGATAAAATGGGTTAGCTGATGAGTCTTTGCCTGCTGTTGGCTTAGCTAGGGCTAGGAGCTGTGGCATACTCTAAGCTGAGCTAAGGCTGTCATGCAGCAAGGACGGCGTCTGTTTTGTCAGAAGAGGGATGTTGATCATCTAACTTTTGAGTAGATACTGTCCTAGAATGTTTCTAAAATTGCAATAAGTTTATCTGTGGGCTTGCCCACAGATAATCTTAAGATACCTTAAGGTAAAGATACCTAAGATAAGGTAAAGATACCATCTTGCATAAACTATCTAAAATTTGGCATTTGAATCCCCCTGAAACCAATTTTTCATAATTGCATTATAGCTGCTTTGTTACTTCACGTAGCTGACATTTCATAATACTGTGCAAGCAGTTGCATATAACAGACAAAATTATCTACAAAACATTTCTCCAATAAAAGAAAGATAGGAATTGGCGTGTTTCCATTAAACTATTGAGTTGATGCTTATAAATGAGGTATTTGTAAATGTAGATGTAAATGTCAACACTTAGTTGACAATAAAGTGATATTCGTGCAGCTCATTGCAACAGAATATCCAACAACAGTGTTTCTGAATGACACGTTTATGACATTCATTTTGTTTACATCAATATATGAAAATTCATCTGAGTTTTTTTTTTTACTTGACTTGACTTGACTTTTTACTTGAAAAATAAAAAAAACTCAGCGAAGATTATTTTGTCTTTCAAATTGCTTCTGACTTAAGGAACCTCAGACTTCAAAGGTCACCTTCACCACAGAGACTAATTATCAACCATGTGTTTTGGCTTAAATTATCCAGACCATGATTAGGGGTAATTCTGCCGTATGTTGAGTTTGATAAGTGGACTGTGGACCCAGCGCATGTGTGCAAATTATTGTGTGATTAATTGCATTTTACTTGATATGGAATGGCAGTTTCACTAGATAAAGACTGGGCTAAATTATCCATATCCGACTTCAGGTGAAAGCCTAGGGGTATCAGCTTGTAGAGTAATCATATATTTTAGACAGGGAATACAGCTATCTGACATTTGCTGTTCCTACCCCCAAAATCAGCAAGAATTATAATAAGTTTTTGAATGTTAAACAGCAAAAATGCCTGAAAAACGCAATCAATCAAAAAAAGCTCAAAGAAAGACAAAATGAATGAATGCAGACAGCAAATTAAGAATTTCATTGTACACGAAAACACGTTTCTAGACTTTGCACATGACAATAAACACTTTGAATCATGAAATGACCAAGAATCAGCAAATAAATTACATTATAAACAGCAAGCATATGTCAAAATGAGCATGGGATTAGTCCACTGTTTACACATTAGTAAAGTAGAAAAAAAAGCCAATCAATTTATTCATTCAGATTAGTGAGGCTGTGCTGCACTACATCTCTTACAATATAGGAAAACGAGATGAATTTCAAAAGCACAGAAGAGAGGCCACTTAAATTATGGTCAACCCTTGGGCACAATACTAGGTTAATTTCTGCTCGTTTTCAGAGGATATTTGGCTAATCTCTGCGTCTCATCTCTTCAATTTAGTGTGTTTGTATTCATTAGCAAGACACTAGATATAGTTTGTTAAGACAGTATGATTTTTACCTTTCAGGACTGCTCATCAGTGAATGAAGGCCTCTCTGAATGGAACTGATTAGGATTGAGATGCAATATTCTAAAATAATCTGAGACAGGAAATGTTTAAAAACATCTTGGTAAGTTAGTGCATATTGCTTGGAAATTAATGCCGTTATATGCATTAGTACAAAATGGTACATGCCCATTTGTTATCTTTCCAATTTCTCCTGTCAGTGGAACCATCCAACCTAGCTGGTTGCACTACAGCTGCTTCAGCCTCATGAAAACTCCAGTGTCACTCTTGAAGTGCCTTTAATAGCTTGGTTGTCTGAGTCAGTTAAAAGTGAACCTGATGAGACATACAAGCAAGCTGTAACCAGGCAACAAAAGCAGGCTGTTGTCTGCCTCATCGTTCCTGCCCAAAGAAAATGGAATCTTCACAGATCAGAACTGAAACACCACTGATCAATCTACCAATCAATCACTCTATCAATCTACTGGTAAATCAACCATCTCACGGTCTATCTATCTATCTATCTATCTATCTATCTATCTATCTATCTATCTATCTATCTATCTATCTATCTATCTATCTATCTATCTATCTATCTATCTATCTATCTATCTATCTATCTATCTATCTATCTATCTATCTATCTATCTACGTACCACCCTACCTACCTACCAACCAACCAACCAACCACCCTATAATATGATATCTACCTTTGACTCAGGAAGAGAGATAGGGAACATAGGAGGGACATTCCATTTCTTTGACCCTAATATGAGCTCCCTGTCAGCTTCAATGTGTTTTACAGATGTTAGTATAAGTATTACCATTAAGATTCCAGAGGCAGCAGCCTGACTCTTGGTGACCTTTTCATCAGCTAAAAGTTCCCTTTCATAAGGGATCTAAAGAGCACAGTACCAATGACTTTTGTCTGACTTTATCCTACACCAGACTTATTAATGAAGAATATGTGAGTATTGAGTGTTTGAAAATAACTGCTATTTTCAGAATCTCCTACCTAAATGCACAGTTCACTGATTCCTATGGCTGCGGAGGATTCATGTTAGGTTGTTTTCAGTGGTTGAAATATACAGAATATAGTATGCATATAATATTTGGCCTCCTCCGAGAGCTGCTACCTAATCGTTGGTGGAGGGGTTTGCGCCTCCCAGTGATCCTGGGAGCTATGTTGTCGGGGGCTTTATGTCAAGGCAAACAGGTCCCAGGTGAAGGACCAGACAAAGCGCGGCTCAGAAGACTCTCAGGACGGAAAACAACTTTGGACCTAGTTTTCCCCTGCCCGGACGCGAGTCACAGTGGCCCCCCTCGGTACCAGGGTGGGGCTCGATGGTGAGCGCCTGGTGGCCAGGCCTCTACCCATGGGGCTCAGCCGGGCACAGCCCAAAGGGACGGCATGGGTCCCCTATCCCCTGGGCTCACCACCCACAGGAAGGGCCAAGGGAGTCAGGCGGTGGCTGGAGCGGGGGACCATGGTGATCCGACCCTCAGCTGCAGAAGCTGGCTCTAGGGACATGGACAGGGACAATGTCTCCTCTCTGGTGGGGAAGGAGGCTGAGCTGGTGCGCGAGGCTGAAAGATTCCGACAAGATATGGTCGGACTCACCTCAACGCACAGCATGGGGTCTGGAACCACCATGTTCAGGCATAAAGGTTTCCATATGTGCATTTGTCACCATCGCAGCTTAGGCCGCAGTTCTTCGATTGACCTTGTGGTTGTGTCATCGGACTTGCCGTGAATCCGCTGGTGGACCCCAGTGGTGAGGGATGCTGTCAAACTGAAGGAGTCCTATCGGGTCTTTATGGCCTGTGGGGCTCCGGAGGCAGCTGACAGGTACCAACAGGCCAAGCAGTATGCGGCTTCAGTGGTCGCCGAGGCGAAAACTCGGGCGTGGGAGGAGTTTGGGTTCCTCAAGGCTCTAGATGCTGTAGGGTTGTCCTGGCTGACACACCTCTGCAGCAGTGCGTGGACGTCGGGGACAGGGATACTGGACCGACAAACTTGGGTGGTGATCCCGCTTTTAAAAAGGGGGGTCGGAGGATGTGCTCCAACTAGAGGGAGATCACACTCCTCAGCCTCCCTGGTAAGGTCTATTCAGTGGTGCTGGAGAGGAGGGTCTGCCGGGTCATTGAACCTCAGATTCAGGAGGAGCAGTGTGGTTTTCGTCCTGGTCGTGGAACAGTGGACCATCTCTATACCCTCAGCAGGGTTCTCGAGGGGGCATGGGAATTTGCCCAACCAGTCTACGTGTGTTTAGAGGATCTGGAGAAAGCATTCAACCATGTCCCAGGGTCAATCCTGTGGGGGGTGCGGTGGGAATATGGTAAACCGACCCCCGTCATACGGGATATTCGGTCCCTGTCTGCCCGAAGCTGGAACTTGGTCCGCATTGCCGGTTGAATGTCAGTGCCGTTTCCGGTGAGAGTTGGACTCCGCCAGGGCTGCTCTTTGTCACCGATTCTGTTCATAATTTTGATGGACAAAAATTTCCAGACGCAGCCAGGACGTCTAGGGGATCTGGTTTGGTGGCCACAGGATCAGATCTCGGCTTTTTGCAGATGACGTGGTCCTGTTGGCTCCGTCAGGCCATGATCTCCAGGTCTCACTGGAGCGGTTTGCAACCGAATGTGAAGCAGCCGGGATGAGGAACAGCACCTCCAAGTCCGAGACCATGGCGCTCAACCAGAAATGGGTAGAGTGCCCACTCCGGATCATGCAAGAGGTCCTGACCCAAGTGGAGGAGTTTAAGTATCTCGGGGTCTTGCCACGGATATAAGCGGCCAAAATGAGTTTTCTCCGCAGGGTGGCCGGACTCTCCCTTCGAGTTAAGATGACAAGTTCACCCATCCGGCAGGAACTCGGAGTAGAGTCGCTGCCCCTCAGCATAGAGAGGAGCCAGATGAGGTGGCTCGGGCATCTGGTCAGGACGCCTCCTGGAAGCCTCCCAAGGGTGGTATTCCGGGCATGTCCATCTGCGAGGAGGCCACGGGGAGGACCCAGGACACGCTGGAGAGACTATGTCTCCAGGCTGGCCTGGGAGCTTCTTGGGGTCCCTCCAGAAGAGTCGGACCATGTGGCTGGGGAGAGGGAAGTCAGGGCCTCCCTGCTCCGGCTGTTACCCCTGCAACCCGAATTTGGATCAGCGGAAGAAGATGGATGGATGGATAATATTTGGCAGCCTCCACTTCAGTGGTGAGCATATTTCACATTAAGGGAATGTACCTAAGCATGGAAAGGAACAAGGTGAAACAGGATAATGTCTTTTTCTTAAGATGGCGAGGCAGGCAAATATCTGAGAAGAGAATTTCATTTGCAAACAACAGCTTGAGGAAATCTCTTGACAACTATGTAGCTCATGTTGTTCCTGTGATCTGGAGAGATTGCTTTTAGGAGAGACTCTCAAAATTGAAATGCTGGGAGCCAAAATGTTAATTTTTCCGGAATGACTCCTTTAACAAGGAGTGTACAATCCTGTGGACTCATTAAGTGTTGGTCTCCTGCTGAGATTTCATAGCACAGTACTGTGCCTGTAGCCTCTCCGCAAGAACGAGAGTTATGATGTAAAACAGAATTATTTACGTTGTACTCATTGCCATTTTTTCCTGGATCGTTCCAGAGGTATGGCTCCTTCTTTTCAAATGGCGTGAACAATGCTACTTCACTCTGCTTTTTTTTAATCAGAGATGCAGGTGAGTGAGGAAAGAACGGCAAAATGGGCAAGCAAATGATTGACAGTCTGGAAAAGTCAGCTCAAGCCAAGGAACTGGACGGAGAGTCAATTATTCCTACAAGCACATCCAAGTGCTTGCTCAAGAGCTCAGCTGTGTTTGAAAGACACTGTTCACCTGTGTTAGAAAGTGTTAGGGTTAAAAGCAGCATTGGCTTACTCCACAGTGTGAAAAATAGCACAAATCTTAGATGATATACTTCCTCTTTCATACACATATTTAAGTGTTCACATGTCTTTGCATTGAGCATTAATATTTAGCACAATTCACACTGATCTCTTGCAGGTTTTTTTTCCCCCTCCTTTGCTGTTAAATGTCTCGGGCACCAAACACAACACTGATTTATTCAGCATCTGAAATGTGTTATGATCTCAGACTTTCCCTTGAATAATGCACACAGAGGAAGCACACTGGATTTGACCTTAAAAAGAAAGAGGGATTTTGAAATATTGGATGTGTTTTATCGAAAAAATAAATTACATAAATATACATTTCAGTCATACTGCATATCACGACACTGGGATGAGACTTGATGGTTCATATCTTAACAGGTCTGTTCTGTAATCTAAGGAAATAATGATCCAAAACTCCTTTGTGTTTCTTAAAGTGGAAATGGTTCAGGCTGGGCTTAATAAACTGTAGTTGGAGAATTCAAAGGAATAACTTTTTCTTGTTTTAGGGTTTGATGACTAAACTAACTTACAAGGTCAAAGAAAATACAAATATAATATGGTTAACATTAACCCTTTGATATCTTGAAGGGCTTAGTTTCATACAAAACATTTACATATTTTCCTGTTACAAGGACAGAAGTATAAGTAAAGGAACGGTATTGTGAGCCATTGAATGACTATATTACACCATAGAGTGCTACACAGTGCTCTTTATTGCCAAACCCACAATAAACGGTTACTGTGTCACATCTTTTACAGGTCATACATGAATTTAGTAAAGTAATATATACAGTTATATACACAAGAATATGAACTCTGCTCTTTCAAAGTCCCTCCCTAACACTTTCATTGGGTTTCATGGCACTTGATATATAGTTGTTGGATAGAACATTATGGGAAAAGAGTAGTACCCCCCCTTTAAGACATAAGCGCTATACATACATACCCTATACATATGTATTTTTGTGTATGAGTGTGTGTGTGTGTGTGTATGTGTACACATACAAAATCATGTATATATTATGTGTATGTGTATGTACATGTCTGGGTCTGTGTATGTGAATGTGAATGTATATGTATGGCTCCTGCCAAGGTTCTCTTTAAAAGATGATCACATTGTTTATAGTATTGTGATATTAAATGAAACACATTAAGAGAATACAAGTTAATTGCTAGAAAACATACTTGGAACCCCATTAAACTGTTCTAATCTTGAGTTGTGTTACCAGCTACCTTGTCAATAGTCACAGTAACACAGTTAGCACATCATGGTTCATGATTCATTTCATTTTCATCCATACTATCAACTTCAAAGAGCAATATTAAGAGAAACATTTGAATCGCTCCCACCTACATTCTGCTGACCAAGTAGTGAGAGTTTGATATAGCTGATGCTCATTTAAAATTTATCTGTGGGTAGAGAAAAGCTTCACATATGTCCAGACACTTTCAAATGTGCATGTATACAAATGACATTAGAAGAATTTACAAATTGTAGATCGAAAAAGGATTTGTATAATATTTCTGTCTGGCATTATTGTCCAACCTTTGCACCATCATTTCAATTATCCACTCCCTCTGATATGTGAGTTCATAACAAAATGAGGACCCTCTGTGCTGGGTAAGTGTCTTCAGTCTATTCCCTGTGGACAGCTATTATGGGGTTTACCTCTTTGTAAATGTCAACCTAACTTTTGCAGACAACAAAGCAAAAAAGCTCCAAATGATGACACAGTGAGTGCTGGACAGGCCCTTGTAGTTTCCTATTCTTTTCCATAAGGTTACATTTTAAGAATTGATGCTGACAGAGCCATTGCTCAATACTGACCCCTTGGTGACCTCTATGCTGACGGTGGAGAGGGGGACACTCTCATACCTCTCTGCCACCCCCCAGCAGTGACAGCGCATCAGGTTGGATTTGAGTTGCTTCTGGAAGTTGCTGTTTAGGAAACCATAAATGATGGGATTGATACAGGTGGAGGCCATAGCTGTGAGGTGGCAGAATGAGAAGATGATGTCATGGCCACAAGATGGAATAGCGTCATGGTTCCAGTCGAACACTGTGTTGAAGATGTTGAGAGGGAGCCAAGAGAGGGCAAATGCTACCACTATGGTGATCAACATAACATTGATCCTAGCGGAACCTTTATTTTTCTTCTGTGTGGTGTTTCTTCCACGTTCCACGATGTCCTTCCTTCGCTGTAGCCGCATGTAGATGTGCAGGTAGCACGCCATGATGAGGAAGAAAGGAAGGAAATACTGGAAGATGAGCAGGGAGGTGGTATAAGCACGGCGTTCTTCAACTGTCGGCCACCTCTCCATGCAAACAAGACGGTCGTTGACGGGCAGGGGGATACTCAGGTTCTGGAAAGGCAAGGTGAGTACGCTGTATGAAAGGAAAGGCACTGATATCAAACAGGCTACAATCCAAGTGACTGCCACAGCTAAGTAGGATTGGTTCACCACTGGCTTCCATCCAGTTGGGTGGACAATGAGCTGGTAGCGCTCCATGGCAATGAGTACAAGGGAGAAGATGGAAACTGTGACTGAAATACACTGGAAAAAAGGAGTGAGCTTGCATAGGACCTCTCCCAAGATCCAGCGGTCCATCAGTGTGTAGATAATAGTGACTGGCAGGCAGACAATGCATATGAGGATGTCAGAAAAGGACAGGTTTGCGATGAGGATGTTGGTGACATTGCGCATCTCTTTGTGCCGTGTGATGACAAACACCAAACAAGAGTTTCCAATCAGGCCCACTGCCATAACTGTACTGTATGCCACTATGAGGAAAGTGGTTCCACTCACTGAGAACGAGCAGTCATCCGTGAAATCCCAAGGTATCTCTTTCCACAGGGCATGGTTGTGATTGGTGTTGTGTTGCTGCTCCATTGGTTTTCTTTTTGAATGAAAAGGAAACTTCTTGTTCCAATTATCTCAGAATTGCTTCATGAAGAACTTTTTCTCGCTTTCCCTCAATCTTAATCGCAGGAAGTATGTGAAGCCGTATCCCTTTGTTGCCTGAAAAAAGGGAAGTTCAAATCATTAAAAGTTCATCCTGATCTCTCATGCTGCTTTTCATGCTGTATGGCAAGAGTTTGTCATCTGCATCTGCATCTGTCTTTGCATAGCATTTCTGGGTGTAATTCAATAAGTGTTAAAGGTCCAGTTTATACTGTAGCACATGATTCGAAAGCGCAATAAATTCCGTTTATATCTGTAATTTTAAAAAGAACATTCACCATATGTCAGTGTGGTGCTTATGGACTTTGACTATTTTATTTTTTTGTTTCATTTATCCACCAGTCAATTGTACCAAAATGTCAAAACACTTTGAGAAAATTACCATTGTCTTTTTCTTTAAAGTCATGTTTGTTTAACTCGATGTCAGCAGTCCAAAATCACAGGGTATTAAATTGTCTGTCAATCAAAACAAAGGAAAAACTCAAAATTCCTCAAACTGGGAAACTTAGATCATTACCATTTGCTTTTAAAATAACTAAAACTATCACTGGTGCTTCACTATTATAGCTGTGTATTATAAGCAGGTACAGTTTCTTCTTTATTGGCCTTTTCTTTCCAAAACAAATAGAAGAATGTACTGGAAAAACTGAATTTCAATACCAATTGATCAATAAACCAAGACAGGTTCCCAGTTGAAATCACAATGTATGGATGTGCCTTCACACAGAAAAAAATACGTATGGCTGCTCTATTTCACAAAAATCCATTTTGCCACAAAAAATATAACCCTACATCATCATCCTGAATGAACTCACTTTACCTGAGAGAAAATCTTTATTTTCAAAAGTTACTGATGGTAAGCACAAGCAGGTGAACTGTTAGCTGCTTGTATTGTTATTGACAATAAAGGCAGTTTCATCAGTGGCAAATAACTAAAAGCAGAGTGATCATTTTTAAGTAAAGACCTGAACCTGATGTCAAAATTACACACAGAGTCCAGATCTGAAACCAAGCAAACACAACATGCAGTTACTTGAGTAGCCTTGATGATACTTCAGTCTGTTACTGATCTGTTACTGATCATCTAAGGCAAGATCTCAGTGCCTGGTGTGATGTGATTCCAAGCACGCAGAGGATTGAAGCTTATCATTGCCATTATTAAAATTTAAGATGAAATGACTAAATTTGCACATTACCCAGATTATATGCAGAACCCAGAAGTTAATGAATCAAGGGACGGAGGTGTGTTGAAATGAGACAAAATTACAATGTCTGCTATGAACCGACATAACACACGCGCACAGGCACACACACACACACACACACACGCACGCACGCGCGCACACACGCACACACACGTACACATAATACATAATATATTTACAATATACTCGTATAAATTCAGTGTATTTATACAGACACACACACACACACCTACACACACATATCTACATGCATACATATATACATATATACATATATATTTATGTATATGTGTGTACACACACACACACACACACACACACACACACACACAGAATTATGGAATATATAAAAGCATCAAGTCACTCCTGTCACCTTACTTCTATCAAGTTCTATCACCACTGGTCTGAACTCGCTCATACGAAAGTGATGGGGTGCGTTAAAAGTGTGAAAGCATCCGTGTTAGAACGTTTGTGTCTGTGTGTGCGCGCGCGCGCGTGTTGTCCGTGCGTGCTGGTCTCCATCACTGCAGCAGCCTTGGGTGCATCGACTGCAGCCGGCGTCTGCTCGCAACCACGTCGGACAGGTGAAGGAGACCCCTCGGTCCTCCGTTTCTCGAGCAGGGAGAGGAGGTGAGAGGCAGAGTGTGGCTGCTCTGGACCTGACACTGAAATCACTTCGAACGCATGATCACCCAAAAGAGCGAGTTTGATTTTTTTTTCTTATCTTTTTTTTTTATGAAACAGCCTCTGGTGGGAAGTAGCCCGACTCCAACGGAAAACACATGTGTACACTTCCAGGTATACCTGCGCCCTTGGAGCTGTTCGGGATAACCCCCTCTTCTTCTACTGAATGAGCCGTCAAATTAGATATCTTACTTACCGAGATCTTCTTTCTTCTTGGAACTCTCTCTGCATCAGGTGAGACGCGAGCGGAGTTTTGTTTTTGTTTTTTTGTTCGAGGAGGAGGAGGAAGGAGGTGTCCTGCCAGGGAGCACTGATATGAGCCCAGAAATCGCCCAGGGCGACCTTGTGACTCAGACTCAAACAGGAATGTGATTGGGAGCGTGTTACATAATAAAGTCCCTCCTTGTCACTCCCCCCCTCCCCCCCCTCCTGCAGGCGCCCACTCGGAGACCAATGAGCAAATTCAATTATTTGATATTATGCGTATGGTCTGCTTCTTCCACCTGCAACACTGCGTTGCTGTGGGTCGTCAGATGACTCCAAGAGTACCTTGTCAAAATGCTTATGCTGAGAGCCCAAATGCAATTGTCACGTCCAAAAAAATTGGGAATATCATATCACTGTGATGCGTCAGGTGGATGTTTACTTTTCCCGCAAGGCTTTGTGTTCTTTGTATCCTCATTACTCCGTTGACGATATTCTGCATTCATTTCCACTTTTGGTCACATTAAAACGTGCTTCTGAGGGGTTTCTGTCAGGGATGGTGAAGATATTGCTGAAATTAGGTGGCCTTATTAAAACAGGTTTTGTCTATCTTCTTTACCATTGAGATAACAAGTTAGTATCAAGTGATTCTCAGATGAAGAGAATATATGTATGGATTCTTACACTTGAGGTGGTAACAAAGTCTTAGGTCCTGTGGCCCTGGATCTGTGGTTTTAATAGAAATGATTAAAAAAAACTGATCATAACTATTTTTCTCATTATATGGACAAAATCCATGGAACTGGTCTTTGCTAAAAAAAAGTTATATGAAGGAATAGACATATAAACAGTAAAAAATATGAGATTTTACTCATATTACCTAATATTGGAAACTTGCAATGGCATTTTACTGATTTCAGTCACAGGATGTCAGGCTGACAAAACTTGGCATTTTTTTGCAATCCCAGTGTCGCCGATTTGACCATTGCACAAAATTGCTACAAATGCACAAGATTTTGTCACTGAACAGTTGATAACATGTTGAAGGCAAGAGTTTCTTTCTGGATGCGGCAGCTCATCTGTCAAGGTTTCAGAAAAAGATCCAGTCAGAAGCTCAATTTTTTGCACCCATAGAGCTAAAAATATCTAAATTACGTGTGTTAACACAGGGAAGGGAATCTGGCTGTAATATTTCAACTCAATAGCTTAAATATTTAATCCCGATATCTTCAGAATCTGCCATTCGCCAGAAAATAAAGAGATAGAAAAATAAATTAAATTAACAAAAGCACACAAATCCAATTTTTTTTCCCTTTAGAGAAAATGACAGATAATACTATAACAGAGATGCTTGATTCTGATCAGACATGTGAAGGTAGAGAGGAGCTTCACAGCTTACAAATGACACCAATTTTGAGATGTGCAGAGTGCAGAGGAATGAGTAGTAAAATTCCAATTCAGCTGCCTCTAACACTTATATGCCATTATTTCCAAACTTTTGGACAACGATCAAGAGTTCTCTTCTAAGTTCACAACAACTATTTCTTTTTTTTACAAGAATACAAAATGTGGTTAATCTCATAGATACAGTATTGGCATGTAAATGCTTGAACCATGTATATCCGTCTATAGTTTTTAAGATGAAATATCTTTTAAGAATATACAGTATTTGCTGCATCCATAATTCATTCCAGTGATGAATATTGATTTAGACAACATTGAACAGAATGAGATTAGTATAAACTGCTTTGTTTTCTCATTTTGCCAGGTATCTTTTGTATTGATATCCCGACTGGAGTTCATATCATCAAACCAACCACCAATGTGTTTCCAGCATACAGATTCACATAATGTTTAAAAACTTGCCGCAATGAGACGTCACCACGATCAGTGTGCAGCTTCCTTGCAAGCTAACACCTAGATATATTTAAAGCCCTTTTTTACACATCTCTTACTTGTCAAACAGATTGTTAACTGTTTCTTCACACTGTCCCGGCACACTCCTTCCTCGAATGTGGGCTGCTTGATGGAACTACAATAGGTGCTTATCTGGGAGTCAGAACAGCGAAGTTATATTCCAACAGCAACAACAGCTCAGTGGGGGTTGACTTGACACAGAGATACGGGTGTCAAGTCTCTCAAGACAATTAATCTATGTTGAATTCTTCTGAAAACAGCAGGAATGGTGTGAAATCCAGATAACTATATTGCAGGGGCTGTTTTCCTGTAATGTTTCACTTCTTGCCACCTTGTGCAGGCTCCACTTCTGTCCCTCACATTTGATTCTTTCAACTGGTGCCTATACAAAAGAAGGCGAGAGCAAAAGATTTTTCTTGGCTCTATTGTTGACAATGTTTATACTGTTTTTGACTGACAACTTGATATCGGAAAATTGTCAACAAATAAGTGGAGGTGGGAAAAAAATTGGCACAATCTAAATGTTTCTTTGTGGACTAATATTTCTCATGTTTAGAATAGATTATCATTGCTGTGTTTAAGTTGATAAGGTAGCACAGGAAGAGTTAAAATGTTCCAAATGTTGTTGTTTTTTTATCACAAACCTACTTTGCCATAGAATATCTGAATTTGTCCTGTATTGCTGATTTATTTTGTAAACTAAGTCAACTATTAAGGTGTCCATCTTTTTTCTACTGATGCAGAATACAGTAGTGGGATACATCTATATGGCCATATTTGGCCATATTTCAAAGAGGCTCATACTAGGTAATAAGGCAACTGTAGAGGGAGTTCTTGTTTATAGTTTTACGCATCACTGAATAGCTAAACTATTCATAGATTTAACAGTTATTTAAGACGTCCCCTGAGATCAAACAATTTTCAACTGATGACCTGGATACGGCAGTGGTATTTTACACACAGCAGAAGCTGGAACACAAATATCAGAAACACAATTGAGACACAGATACCATTACTTAAAAAGGATTTGAGGATCAGGGACTGAGGTAGGGGGAGGATTTTTTTTCCCCAGTTCAGTTTGCATGCAAGTAGGAAACAAAGCAGAAGTTGGCAGGATGCCTTTGTGAAGAAATGACATTATAAATGAGGAGAGTGAGTCCAACATGGCCTTGTACATAAATTTTACAGATGATCTTGTCTAGGCTACATAGAATTAGTGATGTACAATCCATCAATTCATAATGTGTGATGAGTCCAAGAACCATGTGAGCTGGTAACACTTTACATTGCAGCACATACACACCTTGTAGATGCCCTGTCATGAACGAAAAAGAATCACCCTGGTACATTTTTTTCAGCACTAATGGAAGAAGTGATTGCAAATATTGTAATATGCAGTGGAATACATTTAATCATAAGCTTGTAGCATGTAAAATTGTAATGGTGGGCTAACTTAATTGCCGTAGGTTCCAAGATCACAACCTGTTTGTCACTTAAAGTCAAATTACATAAATGAGGGAATGCTGAAAAATTCACTGTTGTGTGTCCATTTTATCTTGACACATGTTAACATGACCCCTCAGATATTATCAGAAAATTGTTGTAAACAAGATAGCTTTTCCATTGTTTGAATGAAAAAGTGTCATAGATGTATTGGCATGTCTTTAATTTGAGTTGATAAGTTGTACATAAAGCCAATTATCTGCTTCTTGTAAGGTCTTCATAGCTTTTATTAGTTGAGAAATGCCACCATATCATCGATTAGGTTAAACTTAACAATTTGCACATTCTTTTAAATGCTGCTTTTTAAAATAGAAAGTAATGAAAAAATGTTGTCCAGCATATTAGACACCCTTTGTGTAACATCAGACAAAGTAATCTGGCCATTTAATTTTCAGTTTTCCTTGACATGTTATGGATGACCATATATATATACATATATATATATATATATATATATATATATATATATATATATATATATATATATATATATATATATATATATATATATATATATATATATATATATATATATATATATGTGTGTGTGTGTGTGTGTGTGTATA